>JBBPLU010000018.1:0-176343 GCA_038089935.1 Boletellus emodensis
GAGAGCTAGGGCCGTGCACAGCCACGCGTTTACATGGGAAGTATATAAGAGTACTGACGTCACACAGGGGGATCTTCTCCGTCCACCGCGATGTCGACCACTGACCGTCTTCCGTTTGTGCCTGCTGCACGGGGCGACAAACGTTCTCCTTGTCCGGCCCTCAATGCACTGGCGAACCATGGTTATCTGTAAGTGCCACTCCCACTTGCATCGAGCAACACTCAGCCCCGCAGTCCCCACGACGGCAGGGACATTAGCTTCTGGCAGCTCATTCGGGCCATCCGCTCAGTCTACAATCTATCGTTTCCCCTTGCAGCCCTGCTCGCGCTTGTCGGTGTCCTTCTGTGTGGCCACGCGCTGCGGCTCGACCTCGACAAGCTTGCGCTGCACAACCGGATCGAGCACGACGCGTCCCTCGTTCACAGGGACACCCAGGCTGGCCACACCGAGGCCCCTATCCCAGTCGACCCGGACCTTCTCGAGTCCTTTTTATCGCACGCGAACGAGGACGACGGGCTGAACCTAGACGCGTTTGCACGGCTGCGGGTGGACAGAGAGGCGAGGTTGACGTCGCCGTTGGACCAGTTGCATTCGGAGATCGGTACGGGCGAGGCTGCGCTGTGTTGGCTGCTTCTCAAAAAGGAGAACGGCCAGGTGCCGCTGTCGACGCTCGAACAGTGGTATGGGGAAGAGCGCATACCGGACGGATGGGACCCGCCTCCGAAAGGCGTCGGACTCCTTGATGCGCGTCAAACGGCCAACGAGGTGGCGAATAAGATGGAACGGATCAGGCGTCGATGAGGAAAGGGGTCTTGGGGGAGGTGGCCAACGCTTCCCTTGTGGTGGTTGCTCGTCCTGTAAATAGCTGGGTAATGTCTGTTATCTGAACATTCGGTGCAACTGCGCAGGTCGCAGCGGGTCTGCGCAATACGGCCAAGCGCTGCGCCGCGGGCCATGCTCCCGCAGTGAGGCTGTTCGGGGTGGTGTTCATAAGCAGCGGGTCAGACTGGCCCCTAACACACATTGTACTGTCGCCCGCACCAGTGTAGCACATCATGGTGAGCTCGACGGCTCTACGCAATCTCACCTGCTAAAAGCGACGCGGTGCAGGCATCCGGCATCGAAGCTTCAGACGCGTGCATCTCGACGTACCAAGCGCTCAAGCTGGGCAAGAAATTCAGATACGTCCTCTTCGCACTCAACGACGCCAAGACCGACATCGTCGTGGACGAGACCGCGTCGGACGCGCCCGACTATGACGCGTTCGTGCAGCGTCTGCCGAGCGACCGGTGTCGCTGGGCGGTGTACGACTTCGAGTTTGGGAGGGAAGGGGAGGGGAGGAGGAGCAAGCTTTGCTTCATCTCGTGGTGCGCTACCCCCTCTCGCTCTGGCATAGGACGGACAAGGCAGGGCTCCTGACACGCCCGTTCGTCGATGCGTGACAACCTGCCGTCGCGCGTCGCACTTGTCACCCAGGTCGCCCGACAGCGCCAGCATCAAAGAGAAGATGGTGTTCGCCGCTTCCCGAGAGGCCCTCAGGCGCAGGCTGGATGGCGTCGCCTTCGACGTCCAAGGCACCGATCTTTCCGAGATCAGCTACAGCACTGGTTTGTTGACCGTCTCGCTCCGCCTCTGCCAGTGATTCCTTACCGAACCAACGCAGTGCTCCACAAGGCGTTGACGTCCTCTCACTGACTTCGCATGCCTGTCCGCTTATGCACGTCATTTTCATCGCCTTCGGTAAATTCAGCTTGTACGAGTACGAACGTGCGATCGTTTTTTTTGCCTTGCTCTCTTTCCCCCGCAGCAAGGTCCGTCGGTATGCAAATAGTCCCATGTCATCGGTGGCATCATCGGGTAAAATGTCAGCAGATCATCATCAACCACGCCCCACATCACCTGTCGCTCAAATAAAGGATCTATTTCAACAGCTTCGTAGTCCGGTCCCGTCCGTGTGCCTTGGTATCGTGCATATCACCGACGATCGTGGGTCTATGTTACCTTTCTATCTATGGTCGCGACGGGGATCAAAGTGTTCCCCATAAGATACTCGCCTGTCGCACAAATCCCAGCAGACCACACCAACAAGAGAGACGTGATGCAAAAAAAGCTAATCGACTGCCCTATCTCCAGCCAGGAACCTGCCGCAAAGCATCCGTTAAATGAACAAAGAGGTGGGACATGGACTTTTTCCCACCGGTATCAGTCACGTTCAAAAAGAAAGTCATCGTCATTCCTGGCGGCCGCGGTCAGATGTGGATAGTCATAGCGAATCCGCGATTGTGCCCACCGTCGGTCAAGGTCAATGCCACAAGGAACAAGGAATATGGTGGCAAGCCTAAACGGGCGTTCAGAGTCGCAAAAGCTGCTGACAGGATCACGTATGGCGCGACGATCTTGAATATCTGCACAGATCAGTCAGCGGGCTCCACGGGACCAGATTAAAGCACCGACTAATAAAGCCGCCATCAAGAATGGGTTGAACACGGGCACAAGACGATATACGGGCTCTAGATAGAAAGAACTGAATGTGGTGTGAGATTACGTCCAACAATGTCATCCGCGAAAACTCACGATATGGACGCAACACTGAGGATGAGACACGTCAACATGAAAAATGGGTAGACATCACACGAATTTGACGTACTTTCCAGTACCAAAAAAGGCGACCTGTACAAAGAACAAGAAGAACAGAGCTATCCGTACATCGTCTGCCCTGAAGCAATAGTCGTTTGACCGCGGCTCTCTTGGCCTAGGTTTGTTGGCACCCAAAGGTTCCCGAACAGCCGCCTCGACGTCCACCCACAATAGCAGATTGTATGTGAAAGCCGAGTAGAAGAGGCCTTCGATGGATATAGATAGTACGACAAAACACACCGAAAGTCCCAGGAAAAGAGTCGTGATCTTAGATTTCGGGGAGGTATGTTGTACTTGAGACACGAATGGGTATAATGAGGACACCACTAGCCGAAACAAGTGCATAAGTTACACAAATATATGACCACAAAGTAGATCGACGACATACCGAGAATGGACCACGCAGCTGCCTGATGGTAGGGTGGCAAACCATTCTTGGCTTGCAAGCTGACCACGGAACGACCAGTGACCACCATGATTGCGACGAGGAGCCCCATCTTTCGCATGTCAACTGTGAGCGCACACGTAAAAACTTGTTGACCCACTTGGAAAAAGGTAGAGACTCTATTCTTGAAGCTTAAACTTGAGTCGAACAACCAGGTTTGCGCAGCACCTACAAAGAGCATTACGACACCACCAAACAAGCTAGAAACCGGTCAACATCACCCGGGCGCGACTACTTGGGACTTACATGGTCGGAAGGCTTTCAGTCTTGTCTACCGAAAGGAGAGGGAAGACAGCAGAGACAATGCAACTAAAAGCCCACTGCACGCCAAGCCTCCAATTCCGCGAGAGAGTTAACGTCGACCAAGCACAACATGGCCATAAGACACCAATGATGACGAAACCAACGCTCCATATAGCACGGTACGTATACGCAGCCTGGAAACGTAATCCGTCAACCATAACTTCCGAACAAGCAGATACACATACCACCATGCTCTGGAGTGAGATCATCACGACTATTCCATAAATCCAAAGCTGACGAGGAGAGAAAGAGGATTGTGACATGACTTTGAAGAGAGTGGGTGCCCCTCGCAGAAAGAACTCTCTCCAGAAATAACATGGGAAAGCAACATAGAGATAGAATGTCCAGGGTGAACTCTGCATCCAAAAAGCCATAGAGGAACCACCCAATGTTAGCAGAGTGGACACGTTAACAAATGCGTTCCAGGAAGTCGATGGAGGTGGGATATCGAGGCGAGGAAAGAGGGTGATAGAAGCATATGCAGCCCATCCGACGTATGCCACTATGACAATAGAGCGAATCAAGAAACGATCATAGCTAAAAATCTTGTCAAGCCAGCATACAACGGGATGCAACGTGAGCTGACGTTTCTAGGTAGCGTAGGCCCTCCAAACAAGCGTTGATCAGCTGCGCAGACCGCCCGCGGGCCTCGTTCCATTGTCGTTCCTTGAGTGATTGTTCGATGGATGCGAGTCTCAAATGGCGAGATGGAGTTCCGAGATCGTCCACGTCTTCGAGAAGTCCAAATGGTTTATAAAACAAAACATTTGCCTGCTTAAGCTCTTGAAAAGCTAAGAAGTCAATTCAGATGAATGGTCGACAACATACCGTGTTTTGTGCGGTAGTGCTCCAACAAGACCTGAGCATTGACTAATGCAATGCGAGCAAGGGCCTCTTCCCCTCCACGGGGGTCAAGGAAGCCAGCCCGCGTGTGATCCACGTCGGGCAGCACACCAACCGAGTTAGCCGGCCAGTTTATCCCAACGAGTGACGCCATGAGGGGAGCTATGTCAGCTTGAGAGACATCTCTACGGAGTACATGTTCTAGTTTCCATGGCTGCGAGAAGTCGTCGTGTGATGAAGGCGAGGAATCGGGCAGAGGACCTCTGACCCCTTTCCCCCATACAATGAGAGGTGTCCGAGTATTATCCGGGTCTAAAAGGGCGGTGAAGATCAAACTTACGAAGATAGAATAGCCTCACCACCGTCTCCGTGATTGCCTATCTTGGACATACCATGGTCGGCGGTAAACACGAAGCTTGTTTCTCCATCAGGGTAGAAATCCATGAAGAGTTTCTCGGTCTCATGGACGATGTTGTCCACGACTTGGATGTTGTTCATGTACTCCTGTCGGCCAGCTTGAGTGCAGCAAACCTCAATTAAGTTACTGGACTCACCTCGGAATGCGGACGGTACGAGTGACCGGTAGTGTCTAATCCTAATAGATGCAAAAAAAAAATCACTTTGTCCTCACGCAGGTCCGAATTGAGCATGGGGTCTTGTGACGCGTTTCGAAACAGCACACGGAGTTGATCCAGCACCCAGGTGTCAAGAGCCGTTGCATCTATAGATCTATTTAGTGCCGTGACCAAGAAACTTGGCATCATATCAACCTTTTGTAAAGTCTTCAGCTTCTTCATCATAACACCATGAGTGAACCTTGCCGGGGGTAGCACCCTTGACGAACATCGGAAGGATATCTGGCGATCCGAATGAAAAGGTGTGACTTGATTGATTAAATACCGAATCGAAGTCCACCTTGTGCGCGCGATGGTCAGCAAATCGTTTCATCTTTGTGTCGACTCCTTACTGGGTTGGTTTTCCAGCCCTGTGATTGACATGTCAAGGTTATATGCGGTAAGAAGAGGTATATTCGTGTCTGACCTTTGTGACTGCTGAGACATCTTCATACATTCCTCCTACGCATTTAGATGTGAAGATGGGAATACGTAGAACTTGTTACGACAAACCTATGATGGCAACATGTCCCGGGCGACTCTCGGTAGGGACCCTAGTATGAGATACACCGAAAGCACCCCGTTTCTCCACAATAGACATCAGGTATGGTGCGACTACGTCTATGGCAGGATTGATTGCCGAAAACGCGTTTGGAGTGAACAAAAGGTCAGCCCGAAGGCCATCACCTTTTGAAGGGGTGTTAGCGCGACATAGGATACTTTTTTTGCATAACTTTGCGCCGTACCCACAATGAGCACCAAACGCTTAGACTCTCCGGGGCCCAAGCCATAGCGAGTCATTCCATGGACGACAGGGCTCCTGAAGTAGCAGTCGAACACGGAGGCGATAAAGACTAGGTGGAAGATGATTCCAAGGAAGAGCAACTTGAGGACATGACGACCCGAGTCTAGCATTTAGCTCTACACACGGCAGTACCAGATTTGGTTGAAGCTGTGGAACAACTCGTCTTTAATACTTGGCCTAAACTCTGGAGGGATCCCGCCCTAGAGTCTTGATGCAACACACGTATCCGATGGATATCTCTCAGTCCGCTTCAGTCATTTCAAGTGAATGCTTATTGAGTCGTTTAATTGGGCTCATCCAAATCGACCAGTCCTCCTTGAGGTGATCCTCCAGATCCATACAATAGTACTCACATGTCCAACTCTGGTTGGCGGTGATACGTCTCGAGACGAAAGAAAAATACGCTCGTACAAGACAATCCAGACTAGTCATGGCAACCTGAGTCGGCCAGAAGCTAGTACTTATGCACAGTCATGTGAGGAAATCAAACACGTGATGGGACGAGTTGGTTACGTAATCAAACAGTCTCCACAGAAATGTAGAGCGAGTCGGAGGTCCTTCACCACTACTGTCATTTTGTTTCACGCCTCCGAGTCAGCCAAAGTACCGTTATCAGAAGACCTAGTCGTGTACAGGCCATATCCCATCACACCCTATGGAAACCGCCTCAGTATTTCTCAAGCTTCGAAGGAGCAAATTCTCATCAAGTCTACTCGCATAAAGCCGGATCAGATTGCGTGAGTTATTAGCATCAGTATCGGAACGTGAGTGAAATGCAGTACTTGGAAGTTGTGGGTGGAGTCCCAGCCTTCCAAGACCAGCTCGGAGAACTGGCTGTGTGATAAGTCTGTTGTAGGCAAAGAAATGTGAGTCAGGCATGACCGGAGGGTAAGGAACAGGCGATCTCGAGGCCGCCTGCTCATGGGAGGGAATCGGTTGGTATATTGGCCGAGGTTACTTTGACGGAGTGGCAGCGGAGGACGTTTTACATCGGTATAGCTCTATTGGTTGCGCTCTACATGTAAACAAAATCCTGAACGCTGAATTTTTGCCTCCAGCTGTCCATGATGTGAGGCTTGAGTGTTTTGTACACTCCCTCATAACACATACACTCTTTATCCTGGCCAAGCGCTCGGCTAGCGCTGTATGGCCATACTCCCTTAGAAGACATATTGTGCCTGTCCTAATGGGTAATATGGGTATGTGTTATGACCCGAGGAAGTCGACTGTACTCAATCATGACATCTCCAGTTACAATAAATAGATCTATTGCCGGTAAAGTCCGGAGTGTAATAAAGTGGGAGATAAGGATGTATGATGCGCCCGCGTTGGTGATTGCGGCATGCGCGAGGGGGCGGAAAGGGAGATAGGGTGAATGAGGTCATTGAGGTGTTGCAATTCTCGCATATAGCGTGCGAGATCATTTTATTTTAGGCAGCTTCCGACGCCATTTTTCATACTTATCACTTTCATGCGCACCAGCCTAAGTTTTCTAGGCAACGGGGTCATCGCAGCAGTAGTAAGTAGGGAAAATCGTCGCAAATTCTTCTTACGTCATTACAATAGCGTCGCCTTACGTCTGCCTGATAAGGAATGTTAACTGATGATAAGTCCATCTCTGTAGCATAACGATAAAGAAACTTATATAATTTCTCTCTTATTTGTCTTATAAGCCATTATCATGCTTGGTAAGTCCTTGGCATCTCCAAACGAAATCTCTGACAAAGACTCGTCCGCCGAATTGCTTGCCACTTCTGGCAGGTGTGTAATCTTGGCGTTACGAACTTGCAAGCTGTGCCCGCGCATAGCGTGTAGGAATCAAGATGCATCATGGTCGACCGCTCCTCGTGCCCTACTTACGGGGCTGTCGCGGCCCCCTTTGCCCAATTCGTGCGTAATTTGGACGGTGCCGAAAAGGGGCGTTGTCTTCCTGCTCTATCTTTTTTGTCCGAGTTTCATCGGGGTCCGGGAACAGTCATACCCTCTGATGCTACGCGAACCATGCACTGCGCCCTCCTGCCGTCGTTACGTTCTTACCCAGGAACACCCACTTCGACTCCAAGACGCTCCCGGTTTTGCAAGCTAGGCCTCATTCTTTCTTGCTGTTGAGACCGCCGAGTCCAAATATCAAACCTGGTAGGGTCCAGTGGACAACAGTCTACAGACACCCTTTGTATCGTCGTATCCCAACGCCCTACTCCTGCAATGGTGTCGGCTTTTGCCTCTCCTTCACAGATTCCCTCTCGAGTTCCACCCGAAGTATGGCTTAGAGTCTTTGCCCTTGCTACAGACCTCGGTGCTCTTTTGAACAGCGATAGTTGGATTTCCTCAGATCTGCCTCGCGCGCTCGTCAAGCAGTCTGAATTACAGCGTCTGCAAAATTCACTGTGCACAAAATGCAGCATAGCTCTTGTTTGCAGAACTTGGAACAAACTCGCACTGGAATTCCTCTATCAAAGCGTCCTCGTCACTAAAGTGGCCAATCTACGTTCCCTTCACGAATCATTGAAGACACACGCACAGGGGGAGAACCGACTCGGCTGGTGGACTAAGCGCTTGGATGTTCTCATCGATGATGAGCGCTGTGAGGTTTCCGACTATGACATGCTCGCTTCAGCCATACGCCAGCTTCCGAATCTTTCCATTGTCACGCTCTCCATGCCAATGTTGCCGTTCAACAACTGTTGGCTTCGCCTCCTACCAACGTCCATCATTGCGTCCCTGGTTGAGACATGTGGGACGTCACTACAGGTGTTCGACTGCTCTGAATCGATTCTTCGACCATGCAGGCAAGCAGGCGTATATTGTCCGTGACAGTGGCTAGAACTAACGACTTCACATTAGAGAAGACTTGATGCTGTTACTTGCTGCATCTCCGAATTTGAAGGTCCTTCGATGTCCAGTCTGTTCCCCTACCCCAGCCAATAGGGTTTCTAGGAAGCGTCTCGATGTTCCCATCATGCCAAAACTAGAGTCTATTACTCTGGTGACTATCTTCCTGCAAGATTATCTTCCTCGGGATAAAGATACGAATCATCTCCCCGCACTCCGTCAGCTCACATACGACTGCATTCCCCCGCCATTATATGACTGTGCATGGAAGGATTTCATGAAGCTGACTTGCAGAAATCTCACTTCCGTCACTCTTGACTTTTGTCTTCCGGGCGACACGCTGCAGAGCGAACTCGACTTGCTTTCCGAATGTTGTACTGTCCTCGACAGACTCGACATCTACCTTCGGTCCTGGTTTGAGCTGAAATCACACCTGGTCCTTCCGCCCGTTTCCTACCTCGGACTACACTCCAAAGGTCCAAAGGGACAGGCTTTCAATTGCCAAGCACTGGTTTCCGCCCTCGTGACCTTGGCTGCGCCGAGACTGAGAACGGTCCGGTTACTGCACGCTGACACGGCGGAAGAGCTGCGTGAAAATGCGCTCCTATGTGCCGCGGAGGACCGTGCTTACCTGATTTCGTGTGGTTTCTCGTTGGAGGACCATGAAGGCCATGCGCTACTTTCGACTTGAAGCTGTCCTCTTTTTAATGGTAGGTGCAGTATTAGAGTTATTCTCTTGTCATGTATATGTGTTACCAGCGCAACAGGTGCTGTCGAACTTGCTCGGAATCGAATTAGAGCAGACTAATTAGTGACATGTTGTAGCCCCGTAGGCAGACTAGGGCATGTCCATGAAGTCTCGAGTCGTTCATCGCTCGGACCAACAACGCAAACTGTGAAGATGGTAGATATAACGACACCGGATCGGAAAGCAGTGTTTAGAGATAGCCCACTGGCAAGTTGTATGGTGCACAAGGCGGGTATACCTTTAGCATTCGACGCTCTGACCGAACAGACCTCGCAAGCACTGTACCATCTGAACTCCTGATGGCCACTTCGCTTATCGTCTCTGGCTTGCGGGACTCTTTCAACTTTCAAGCTTCAAGCTTCACCCTTCAAGTGAGCGCGAGCATCGAAAGCAGTAGCGTATGGGTGGCGTGGACTGTATCCTGTTCGAGTCTGGCTATCAGTGGACCACCTGCACCGTCAAACCTGTACGCCTGCACACTCTCAGGGAACCACTTTGCCCCGCTATTGCGCCTCTTGGTAAGATCTGGGCGACTGACCATTGGTCTCGACAGTCTAGTTGTCATTGGGCTCTCAGGGCGAATAAGCATGAGCTGTAGTATAGCATTAAGTTTGACAACTTTCCCGTTATCTATTTTAGTTGCTTGGATATCCATCACCATTATACATTCGATCGTTGTTTCCCTTGCTCATTCTGCCTGATATCATGCGCTGTTCAGCCAAACCTTGAGTTGTTTGACCAGTTTCTTGGCAGTAGCCTCCAACTTGTCGTCTCTTGTTCTTGCGACTTCCAGAATCGTCCGCTTTCGGCTTGTCGTCGACAATATCAGGCCCACCTTTCTGGGGGAGAACGATACAGAGAGCGTAGAGAACGGGATGGGGGCAGGTCTAGTGGCACTTGAAGTTGTACGAGGGCTTGCCGAACCGCTCGAGTTGCCATTGTTGGGAGCTGGGGACCCAGATGAGGCGGAAGTGCGAAGCGAATTTACATGTACCACCCCCTCACGAAGACCGTAATCGCGCACGAGGTCTTCCAGACGACTGCGTGGTTGCATGAGGTCGAAGAGATCTTTAAACGACTCTTCGCGTTCCAGATGGAGTTCCGTGTCATCCATCATCACGTCCTCACGCACTTTGAGTGTTATAAAGAGATCGAGAACCTGTGTCTCGCGTTGTGATACCTCCACAGTGCCATGAGGCGACGGGATTGACGAGGAGAGAGGAAATGGGTCGGATGTGTATGGAACGCGGATGAGGGATTCATAGGCGGGCAAATAGGTAGAGCGCAGCACGTGCATACAAGCTAATGTGTATGTCAGATCTCGATCATCCGTACGATCGTGGGGGGTGCGGTTACCGATATAAAATGACTTGTTCACCAAACGAAGTTGATGTGCCAGCCAACACGATGTCCTGCGCTGACGCTCAAGTCGACCCTCATCTCTCCCATGTGTCTGGAGAAACGTCATGTAGACGATCTTGAGGAGCAAATGAGAAGGCAGCGTAGCAATGGTTTGGCGGGAACGACTGCCAGGAAATGGCGGTGGGGCAACAGAACTGGAGGCGGCGTAAGGGGGAGGAGGAGTTGCGGTGCATTTCTCGTCGAGGACAACCATGGTGGTGGGGATCGCTCCTAGATGCCTGTTTATGAGGCCGGACCTGAAGTGACCTGAAGTAAGCCCCGCAGCACCGGGCGCAGCAGTAGCACGGCGATGACACTGTTCAGAGCTCAAGTCCAAGCGCGTTTCGCACAGCAAGACGGCCCTGTAGTAGAGAGTCCGTGAGAGGAGCTGCGCATTGACGGGTTGCTCGAGCACTCGGGCTCGGCCATGGCAGTGAGGTACAAATGGGGCTCGGTGGCACGTGACCGACGAGCCTCATCTCCACAAGTTCCAAGCCTGCGTCCTGAAAGGCGAATGAAAGATGCCACGAAGAGCACGAGTACGTTTCGTGTCCTTGAAGTCATCCCTTGTCAACTTGCCCATCTCAATCTACGGGCCCCTTCTCGAACGCTCCATAGTGCGTGCGTGTGTTGCGCCAGTGCCTCGACGAACGTCCATCTGACGATCGCCAGCGGCCACAAACGCTTGCCATACACTTGAAACGCGAGTCTCAGACCTCGAAAGTCGAAGCCTACGTGGGATGGACCGGAATGGCGTCTTCCTCCTCCCTTGCCCATTTCAATGCAGATGCACGAGAGAACGCGTTTGAGACAGTCGAGATCGATCCCCAGTTTGCGCAGGGGCTTGGATTCGCAGAGGATGATGTTGTGCGTCTGCTACTCTGGGTCGAGGAATTCGCGTTTCAACTTGTTTTCGCTAGGTCGAGATTGGTCTTTTGTACGACCTACCCTTTGCCTCTGTTGTGGGAGCGGAACCTCTCACCTCGGACGACTGGGAAATCATCGTGAGCCTGTTTTATCGGTTTCTCTGACTCACTTGTCATCTCTTGTCCAGGAAATCCATGCTTCCCATGTCGAGTCGACTCTATTGTCTCAGGTTCGGGTGGCCAAGATTGGTCAAGAAGTCGATGTATGGGTGCTGGGACGTACGAGGGTTCGCCTTCTCGTCGGTAAGCTCTATCGCCCTGATCCGCGTGCTCCCTGATCAACTCCCCCAAGTCTCTCTGACACCGTCAGCAAAGGGCAATGCAGCTCTCTTGACAACCGATAGTGAAGTCAGCATCGCACCGAAGACACACACTCGCCAGAAGGCTACCGGAGCCCCATCTAGTATCTCTCAAGACGGTACAGCCCACAAAGCCCCTGCAAAACCGTCATTGCCAGCAACAGTATTGCGTGTCCTGCCAACCCGTCTAATTGACCCATTTTCGCCCCCGTCATCTTGTTACAACCGATCCGAAACCCTAGCATACGTTCATCCCTATGTATTCGCGAACCTTGCACAGTCTCGGTATCCGATGAAGGAGGACATGAGAGATATCTTCCTAAAGTTCTCGTATCGGTTGCTGGACCCTCCGGAGAACCCGCTTGAGCCTCCCCGCAACATCGACACAAATACAGAAAAGCAGGAACCTGCTGCTCAAGTTCTTCACCCAGGCAGAAAAAGCGAGCCTCCCTCTACGGAAAATACCTCGTTGAACATTTCTACGGAAAAATCATTGCTGATGGGATGGTCCACTGCGGTCCTAGAAAGCCATTTATACTTTCCTTATGGTTTGGAGGGCATCCGTGATTGGAATTGGATCCAGTGAGATGTATGTGGTTTCTTATCAAGCGTTCGTACTGATGCTAGCGGTAAAGTATTACTCCGACGGGAGAGCGCAAGACGTTCTCGGAGCTCTTCGCAGATATATCTACTCGTGACGTAGACGAGTCAGAACGGTTGTAAGTACACCAGCTCAGACTGCACAGTGGAACATCCGTCGACTAAACCCTACTGAATGCAAGGAAGCCATCTATTCCGGAAGTTGTACTCTCCGGTGTGCAGGATATCCTCGAGGAAGGCACTAAGCAACTACTTGCTAATTTCGCCCTCCATTCTCTCGACAAAGTGGTGCACGGAAGTGTGTGATTTGTTTGTGATACATTTTCTGTGTTGCTCAACGGAGTATCGCAGTATCTGCGATTCTCTTGACTGGGAGAAGAGGTGTTGGCAAGACTTCAGTAGCTCGGGCGATTGCCAAACGACTCGAGGAAGACACTCGCACATACGCGTGTATGATTTTGTCCTTTGCATTGTTATGCTACTGACTGGCAAAAAGACACCCACTATGTTGACTTTGCATTTTATGTCGAGAAACCGGTGGCGACCTTGAGAGCTCTCTTCCGGTACTTGTATGAGATTGCAGCGTGGCATCGTCCAACAGTACTCATCTTTGATAATCTCGACAAGATCTTGAAGGCAGAGGTCGAAGCAAGTGGTTTCATGCTTGGTCCGTTTTCGTACTGACAATCGACTATGGGTTACTAGCACACAGACTCATTTCGATCTCGCCATATCACAGAGCTTTTTATTGCTCAGTACTCTTCCGGAGAGCGCATGGTGCCATCAAACTTTCGTGGAATAGTCATGATTGGCACTGCTGAGTCGCAGACAAGTTTGCACGCCCTCGTCCACACCCTGCACATCTTTCAAGATGTGTACCACCTCCAGCCTCCAAACAAGGATGCACGCAAGGAGGTCAGTATGCGTCTCCTGCTTGGTATTTGTGAATAGTCCAATTTCCTTGTCAGATATTGGCAAACTCGGTGGAGCGACTACGAGCAAAGTCTCCCGGGGTGGTGATAGACCCTGATGATCCTCCAAACTTTGCCATGATTTCAACACACACAGAGGGCTATTCTCCTGTTGATCTACGGGACTTGGTTACTCGTGTGGTGCAACAAGGTGCAAACCGAGCGTTTCTGGAGCACGGAGCAGGAGCAACTGAGGTGAGGATGTTGGTTCGGGTAGGCTGCTGTTGTAGACCTAACAGATACATCAGGTTACTTTATCCGCTCCCGATTTTTCGAACGCACAAGCGGATTTTGTTCCTCACTCACTGCGTGATGTTCCACTTCAGAAATCGAACGTGGAGTGGGTGGACATCGGAGGTAGTTCTAGTTCGCTTTCTTCCTGTGGTCTTTACAGTCAACCGTTATCCAAGGGCTGCAAAAGGCCAAGCGCATCCTACGAGAGACACTCGAATGGCCCACTAAATATGCACCATTGTTCAAACAGTCACCCCTGCGCTTACGTTCAGGGTAAGCCGGCAAGAGACTCATCCGTCCGCAGTCATTTACGCCTGAACAGGGTATTACTATACGGTTACCCTGGGTGTGGGAAGACGCTTCTTGCTTCTGCTGTGTCCAAAGAATGTGGGCTGAATTTCATTAGTATCAAGGGTCCTGAACTCTTGAACAAGTATATCGGTGCGAGTGAAAAATCAGTGCGTATATGTTGAGGCAAGTGAGCGTACATTCTAATTTCTTTTCCTCAGGTTAGAGACATATTTGACCGGGCTTCCTCCGCGAAACCCTGTGTCTTGTTTTTCGATGAGTTCGACGCCATCGCTCCAAAGAGGTTTGGCAATCCTAATCCCATGCATGCACTGATTGTTTATATTCATGATTTAGAGGACATGACAGCACGGGCGTTACTGACCGTGTAGTGAATCAGCTGCTGACTGAAATGGATGGTGCTGAAGGCCTAACCGGGGTATATGTTCTCGCAGCTACAAGGTTGGCGATTCCATCCATATCAAGTCCGTCCATGCCTGACTTCCTGCACTAGCCGGCCCGACCTCATTGATGCTGCGCTCCTTCGACCTGGTCGCCTGGACAAGTCAGTACTGTGTGACATGCCCAATCAAGAAGATCGAAAAGATGTGAGAGGAGGGTTTTTGTGCATTACTGGAGAGCTAATCCCCGCAGATTTTGCAAGCAGTTAGTCGCAAAGTGACTTTGGAATCGTCAGTTGATCTGGAAGAAATCGCTCGATTGACCGAGGGGTATTCAGGGGCTGATCTTCAGTCCCTGGTGTACAATGCGCACCTCCAAGTCGTACACGCGTCTATCGACGCAAAGTCAGCCAGACTGCCCAGACAAGATGAGGAGAAAAAAATCCAGTATGTAACACTTGGTGCCACCGGCGGACAAAAAAATCTTTCAAGAGCGGAGGAGTCTGCGATGCAGAAAAGAGTATCTGAAGTTGGCTCCTGGTCCTGTGGGGAAGCTAATGCCAGCGCTTCCAGCTTCAACAAATAAGGAGTTCCAAAACGGATAGTGACGCCGACGCGAAGCCGGCAGACACGCCTAAAAAGGTCTGGTCTGTAATTTTATTGTTAGGAATGGGTGCTCAACGGCACTGGTCGCCAGCACGAGATCATGCAAGCCGACCTTTTGCAGGCGCTCAAGACTACACGACCGTCTGTCTCTCGGGAAGAGTTGGATCGATTGGGTAGGATGTGAGTGACTTCCTAGCTGGCTATGCAAAAATCGGTGCTGAGGCAGAGACGTCCCCAGATATAGCGAATTCATATCAGATCGTAGTCAAAGCAAAAAAACATTCCCGACGCCACCCATTCCGGGTGGTGTTGGCTCGCGAGCCACGCTCGGCTGAGACGGATCTGGAATGGGTTCTGTTTCTTTTCTTAATGACACTACCGACGTTGTCCGTACTTGGTGAGAAAGTGGCTCGCGAGATAAACGCGGGACTTTGCGTAATGCTATCCACGCTGTGTCCCGACCACGAGGTAACAAGGCGGCGGCAGCGCACGAATCGTGAGAACAAGGGGTGCCACCGGTCTCCCGGGGTCCCGTGCGACAGGACCCCAGAAAGTAGGAGCGAGGGTTTATTAACAACCAACGCGATCCCCCCTAGCAGAACTGAGCAAAACACTGGAAATTTATAATGGTTTCTTCGAAAAAGTATCAGAAACATGGCAAAGCGCCATCACAAAGTGCGTTTCGTGTTGCACAATGTTGCAAATATTTGTTGTGTTGCGCACGTCATTGACACAGCAAGCAGTGAGGACCCGCACGACGAGGTCGAAAGGCAGGGTCAGTCCCCACGTTCCACTCATGAGGATGGTGGCGGCCAGCTTATTCCTGAAATCTGATCATCTCTCTTTTGTGGATATTGTTCTTTTATTAGCCCCTCACCGATCCCGAGCAGAACACCCAGCAACTGACAGAGCAGCTGCGCTCGTTGGGGCTGTACGCAGCACACACACTAGGTGACGGCAATTGTCTGTTCCGAGCCTTGAGCGATCAACTATACGGTTCCCCTTCATGCCACCTTCAATTGCGGAAGGATATTTGCGATTGGATTGAAGCCCATTCGCAGCGCTACGAACCGTTTTGTGAAGATGAGCGTGGGTTAACCGCCCATTTGCGGTGCATGAGGGAACAAGGTGTGTGGTTGTGGTCCTGTGAATGGGGCCCCATCCTCGTTTTCCGTTCCCTCGGCAATGTGGTGACATGCTACAGGCACTTACGGTGGTCACCTCGAACTGTCTGCATTTTCTCATTTTGCGCGACGGAACGTCAAGGTCATCCAACCTGGGCTTGTGTACGTCATCGAGTGGCATGCGGGGGGAGAGGTTATTCTGGATCAATCCACTTCTCTGGGAACGCAAGTCGACAGTCGCTCAGTGGACATGCGCGAGAGACGACGTCTTCGGAAGCAGCAGCAGCGTGAGGAAACAATGGAGCAGGAGGAAGCCAGTGATACGGTGTATGTGGCGTGAGTCGACCGGCATCAAATGAAGAGCAAATTGCTAACATACTTGCACATGCAGGTACCATGATTGGGAACACTTTTCATCGATTCGCAATTTGAAAGGCCCGCACACAGGCCTTCCAAACGTTTGTGAACTACCAGTGGATACAGAGGCTCTTGTATCATCACCTGCGAGGAAGAAACCTCCGTCACGGACCAAGTCAAAGACGGAGTCCAGGACAACCTTGAAGCGCTCCAAGAACGGCCAATTCACGAGCACAAAGGTGAAGATCGAAGAGACTACCCCATCGCAAATACCACTCCCTATGTCGCGCTCGCCATCACCCCTGTCCTCTTCCGAATCACTACCCCAGATCGATGTCGATGTATTACCGCCCACCCCTGTTGCCTCACAACCGGTAGATGTAGACTTTTCGCCACACCCTGTCCCCCGGGTTCACAGATCCCCTAAACGAACGTTTGACGAATCATCCGGTTCGTCCTCTGTATCGGATTCCATAGCAAAGAGAACTCGTAGTGCCCACAAACTCTCCCTTCCTGTAACGCAATTGCGGCCAGATCCAAATGCTATCGAAGTCGACGATCCGGAGGAAGAAGGGTCGACCCCTGGGCTCTCCACGCCGAGATCGTCTGGTTCTACGCCCTCTTCTTCCGTGGCGTCGTCGCCCGTTCCCGGGACACCGCCTCCGGGCCCCGAAACTGAGCCTATGCCTGTTGGGAAACCATTGACACGACGTCAACGCAGAGCTCTTGGACTCCCTAGACCACGAGCTGCCCTTGTTGCTAAACGGGCAAGTGCGGGGAAGATTGTCATTCCCGGAGGCCGGTTCAAGCGGAGCGCCGGCGCAACGACAGATGACAAGGGGCCTGCAAAGGTGAGGGAAGTAGGAGACGGCAGCGTGGATGATGAAGGTAGCGTGCAAGAGGAGTGGCAGCGAAATGGAACGGGGAGGTTAGATGTGCGCGGTTTTCGAGAGTTGAAGATCTAGTGCTGTCTGAAACCGCACCATACCCACGCTCCTTGACGCTGACGGCTGGCCGTGACTCCTGTTGCGACTGCGACCACATCCCCTGCACACGGACGCACTCCAAGTTCCCCTCATTGAACTTGCATAACACCACACCCACGATGTGCGTTTCCGAGCATTTATTCCAGCATCTAGTTAGACCATCATTCCCCAACCCCGCGTACGATACCCACATACTTAAGTAGCCTGTATCAATACCGAATCGCTGCCAGCATTTTCCATGCGACTTATACGTGCCACGTGACCATTCAATTTACAATGCGCTCCGAGCACGCGTTTTGCCGCACTCCTCTATTTTTCTTTCGCTCTCCTCTCTCACACCCGTCATCCGGATGGACTCGCCAAGCGACGTCCCCATCATTCACCATCTGGAGTCCCTGCGTCGCAAGGCTTCCTATTATTGGCCAGGTGGTGTCAGCGACCCAAATTACATCCACAATCACAGTGACTTTCGCCCTGCGCTTAATGTCCGCGCCCTTGTTTCCTTGCTTTCCCTGAAACCAGGAGCAATCAGTGAAGGCGAAGAGTCCTCGACGAGTGGTCGCGTCCTCCGCAAGCGCAGACGCCCTGAGACAACAATCACTGGTCCTTCAAAGCGCATGAGACTCACCCACGCAGCCCGAGGGCATGATGTACAGCATGATGAACACGAAGGAGTCGGTGACGACTACGCAGACCAGAGGAACAGGCCAATATGTCCGGCATACTGGCTATCGCCCTCTGACGTGATTGGTGAAGTGCATGAGACCGAGGACTTTTCTTTTCTACAAGTTTACCAGTTTGGGTTGAACTTGCAGTATAACAAAGTGGTTCACTACGGTTCCGATCATTATGCCAACGACAAGGTCGCGACCGAATGGGGATGGCTCAAGGAAGAAGAGAAGCTCCGTTCTCTCGTTCGAGTTCGTCAGGGAGACGAGTCTTTCCCCCAGGATATAGATATGGGCAGGTTCTTTATAACGCGTTATCATGGTCGCCTCTTGGCGCTCTCTAAACCCCTTGAACGCCCACCTTTTTGGTCCGATCAACTGATCGAAGAGCACAGAGAGAGGTGGCTGTTGTTACTTCCGGACATCCCGTGGCCAGATGACATCGATGAAGGCGACCTTGACGCACAAGACATGCAACCTTCAGGTATGCATCGCGATTTTATCACAGCTTGTGCTGCACTCCAATCCCATGGGCGTGCGAAGCTGGAGGCGAGTCTTCAGTTATGCATCCGTCCAGAGGGTACATATGATCCTACACACGACTTTCCATTTGAACTCCGTGCTCACTTCGTGCTTTCGCTTGCGATACCCAAGACCTCGTTAGGCAACTCGTTTTCTCGAAGCGGGGTAAAGGATCTCGACATTCAACGTAGACTTATCCACTTCCTCTCCAAGACACCCCTTATGCGCTCCTTCCGTGGGACTGACAGTGTTACCATCCCTCTTTTTCTTAATAGCATGGGTCCAGCGCCCCCCCTTGCACAGGATGTGATCCACGAGTTGCTGCAGCCTGATGGGCTCCTATCGACATTGATGCCCTTCCAGCGACGGACTGTTGCGTGGATGCTAGAGCGAGAAGGCAAACAGATCGCGCCTGCAGGAACCGTAGTGCCACTTGGCGTCACAGAGTACCCTTCGTGTGAAGCAAGCAGGCACTCGCCATTGTTTTGGGAAGAAATCGAATTAGGAGGTCGGAACGTCTTTTTCAATCGCCTCGGAGGCGCTCTTAGTTTTACTCTCCCGGAGCCTCATCCTGCACTTGGAGGGATACTTGCTGAGGAACCTGGTCTGTTCCTGTCATATGATTTATGTTACTGCGAGCTTACAGGGCTTTGATCGATTACCTAGGTCTCGGCAAAACGATGGAGTGCCTCTCGTTAATGCTTCTCAACCCAGCCCCAGAAAGAAACCCCTCAAATCAGAAATGGGATCCGGAAGCATACCTTTACGTTAAGGAGATCAAGGTAACATTTTAGTCTCGTTGTGCAGCTTCCTTCAGACTTGTTAATATACTGTATTCATAGACGACTCTCATCGTGACCCCACCTTCACTGGCAGCCCAGTGGGCAGACGAACTCGCTGCCCATGCGCCTGGCCTCAAGGTTTTTGTATATGATGGTTGGACGAAGGTCGGGGTGCCGGTAACGGAAGCAGACGTGGAAGCCGAGAAAGCAAAACGTCGTTCCATGGCAGCTAAGAAAGCTCGTTCCAAGAGAAAGAGACGGAATAGCAAGGATAGAGCTGATACTTTGAATGCTGGCGACGTTCTGGACGACACGGAGTCTGATCCCACGCACGACTTAAACGCTAATGATCTTAACGCACCCTCGGATGCTGTCCTCGATTGGCCCGGTTATATCAATCAGTTTGACGTTTGCATCACGACATATAAAGTCCTTCGAACGGATATGTCCGTTGCCCGCGCCCCTCCTGAACGTTCCCGCAGGCAGGGTGTGGAGTACAAGAACCTGGCAAAGCCGAGGAGTCCCCTAGTGATGTGTGAGTGGTATCGGGTGATCATGGATGAAGTACAGATGATGGGGACAGGCAAATCTGAGTTCGTTGTTCCTACCTCTTCTACTTTTCTGTGCGGTTTGCTCGACAGGCTGATGTCTGCAATTCCAGAGAGATGGTCTCCCTTATTCCCCGTCTGTCTTCCTTCGCCGTCTCCGGAACCCCGGTGCTGTCCCAGGTCTCAGACCTGATTGGTATTCTCCGATTCTTGCGCATCCATGACCTTGTGGCGCCTAGGCGGATGTGGGACAGAATTGTACAATCCGGGTTCAAAGATCTGTTTGTCTCATTGTTACGAAAATATTCTGTCAGGTTGGCCCTCTTATCCTCAGAATCAAGGGTCCACTACTTATTTGGTACATAATCTAGGACGTTGAAGTCTTCCGTCCAGAACGAATTGACGATACCTCCGCAACAGCGATATTTGGTGGGCATCGAACTCGGACGAGTCGAACGACATGTAAGTTGTCTTTAGGTCTATGACGTATCGCTATATTCATGGGATTTGAAAGGTTTATGACCAGGCTCTGGAAGAGGTACTTGCCGAACTTGGGTTGGATGCGCGTGGGGTAGCGGCGTACGAAGGGTGGGAAGTGGATGCAAGTATCTTGAGAATCGCACTGAGAAGATTAAGGGGAATATGTACGCATCCTCAAGTAAGTCCCTGTCATATTTCTCGTATAGTCCCGCCAATTTTGAGATCCGGGACGGTGCAGGTTGGACAACTGCTGAAGCAGGGGGATAAGATGAACAAGCCAGGCGCCCTGAAGAGCATTGGTGACGTGCTGGAGGTACACAAACCCTTTATATCCGAGTTGAATCGTGTTAAGGGCGATTTCGTAGTCAATGAAAGAGCAGAATTGGAGAAACCTGTCAGACGATCGCAAAGCGAAGGTGAGCACCTTGCTCCGGTCATGAATCCTGTTTCCGCATACGCACTCGTTCTCTCGACTGTCTAGATTTTAGCATTGACGCGTCTCGCTCAACTCAAGCAGCATTGTTCGGACGATCTTGATCGGTACCAGCGTGCTCTCGAATACTTACTCGCTGGAGAAGCGGGCGTCAGTGAGCTCATCAACGAAATTAGGGCCCTTACAGCGCAACACAATGCGAAGCGCCAGACTCTCGCGAGTGATACGGGGAAAACAAAATCTGCCGGAGATCAACTCGTCGAGGAAATTGATAAGGGGAAGGGAAAAGAACTCGAGCGCGATTCCCTGGCGCAGATAGGTTCTGATGCTGATGTTGATTCCGACGATGAAGGAGATGTTGAAGATAGGGATCTAACGTCAGCTGGCGAGGACCACCGAGCCAAGCGAACTGCCTTACAAGCCCGTCTGCGAGAATGCCTCATGGCGCTTCATAGGGTCAAGTTCTTGCAAGGAGGCGTTTACCACGTCCTTGGGTCTTCATACTCGGAGAAGGAAGACGCGGCATATGCAGAAGCAGAAACTCTGCGGAAGAACTTGCTCAAGAGTGAGTTTGTCGTATGTGACACGGACTGGGACTGAAGGCTACGATTGGTTAGCTACGGAAGAAGCGGCGAACCGGGTTATGCGAAAGCTGAGCGCTGCTACGACGAAGAAGCGGGTGACGGAACGGGGATTGCAAATTGCTCTACCTTTCATGAATGGCGGCGGCATCAGATCTACGCATTTGGTGAGCCCCACTGTCTGGAATGTTCTTGCATTTCATTTTATGTGCCTTCTTAGTTCGAAGAAGCGAACGAGATCATCGAAGACGTGCTCAACGAACAATCCGCTCTGCTCTGGCAGTGGCGTGCCAAGGTCATCGAACTGCTTACCCGAAGACTCAGCTCTGCTGATGAACCAGCCGACGGAGAGGAGTATGCCCGTACAGTGGACACGCAGTCCGAGGCAGAGGTCTACTTGCAGGCCTATGCTGCCCTTCTCGATGACCGTAGGGAGACAGTCTTGGCCTCGCGAACAATCCTTGCAGCGCATGAAGGAAGGGAAAAAAAGACGCGAAATACGCGAGTTGCTGCCCAGGCAGATTCCCGAGCACAAGAGAGCCTGGAGATCTCAGACGGCGCTGAAGTACAACCTCAGCATGAGGTACTATATGGGCAGCTATTGGAGCAACGTAAAGAGCTCCAGTTGACTGAACGCGCGCTGAAATCCGTGATGGTGGACCTCTCCACCGTCGCTGCTGGAATTCCAAAGGAGAACGATCCAGAGAAGATTATAGCTAGACATGGCGCCTCGAGGTTGCGGGCGCTGATTGCTAGCCTCCGTAAGCCATTCCCTGTCTCGCAATGTGATGCTAAAGCGTACCGTTATCTTCGTACCAGAGGAACTCACGGACAAGCTTACTGAGGACCTTGCCGAACTACGAAAAGTCTTCAACCTTCGTGTTAGGTTTGTGCTTGTACATTTTCTTTGCGCAACTCGTCCATTGACATGTAGCCAGTTACTTCCGACAACTCCAAGAGATCTCCGACACCGTGACAGAAGTCCGATGGGAAGGCTCTCTTGCCGATGCCATTAAAGCGATAAATCTCGACAATGTCAATCTCGAGCGCAAGATCAATACAGGGCGCGCACGACAGCGGTATCTTGAACACCTCGCTACGGATGGGTCGTACACGAGCGACGACGATGCTTTGTGTGTTCTATGTCAGTGCACATTTTTGCGGGGGTTCATCACGCAATGGTAAGAGGTTTGTTTCTTCGGAGCAGCACCTCCTGACATTTTGTAAGCGCTCATATATTCTGTGAGGTATGTTGGTAATTCTTTCTTGGGGTGGTTGGCAGACTGCTTGGACCACACAAAGGGATGCATGAAGGCGTGGATTGCTCGTGGCCATGGAAGAGCTTGTCCCGTGTGCCGGTATGCTGAATTCAACCACTTCTAGTCACCAATTGAACATTCCTGGTAGGGCTCCCATCAATCCCAGGCAACTGCAACGCTTCACTACCCAGGAAGATCGGCCGCCTCTACCGAAGACCGTGTTGAACGAGGGAGAGCTAGTCCCTGTCTCTTATCGGGAAATCCACTACAATATGATTGGTGAGATGAGAATATGAGAACCACGCACAGCAGACCCTTATATACCGTCATCGAAGACCCCGCTTTATTTGCAGACATCCAAACGTTAGAATCAAGAGGAAGCTATGGAAGCAAGATTCAGACACTCATTCGACACCTGCTGCACATCCAACTTGTAGACCCTGGCGCCAAGAGTATTATTTTTTCTGCATGGGCCGATTCACTAACGAGTGAGTTTGCGGACGTTGCTCTGCAAGGGGGGCTTTGTTACTGACTGTGTCCCCAAGTTGTCGAGCATGCCCTTCACGCCAATGGCAAGTCCAAAGGCTGTGTGGGAACCACGGTACTTACCCAGACCGCCCCAGGTATACCTTGCGTACGGCTCGACCAGAACCAAGGGAAGGAAAAGGTTGGTGGGGCGAAAAGATTCAGAATCGATCCAGAGCTTCAAGTTCTTCTCTTGCACGGGTATGTAGATGGTGACTCGACATGATCCCTACTCAACGTCTGCAAAGAGAACGTGACAATGCCGGGCTGAACGTAACCTGCGCTTCTCGCGTATTCCTTTTGGAGAGTGTCGTAAATCACGGCTTCGAAGTGCAAGGTGACCTCGTGTTTGTCTGCGTTGAGTGGTCGCTGAGCAAAGACTAGCCATTGCACGAATTGACCGGCTGGGCCAAACGAGAGCGACCGAAGGTGCGTTGCGGCCCCAACGGCGCTCGTTCTCGTAAATTCTCATCTGCAGAACCAGTATTTTGTTACTATGCCGAGGGTACGTTTGGTGTGCCGCATGACGTAGCAAGAGGATTGAACGAGCTCGCAGACACTGTGGAGAAGAACATCCTCGACCTTGCTGCCAGACAGGGCCTATCCCTCTACACCAAGGACAACTCGGCTGGATCCCTCGACGTGACCTCGTTTGCGATGGACTCGAAGAATCTGATCGACTCGCCAACGAAACCAGGTAAGAGAGGGCAGCCCGCTCAAAAGGGCGATTTTATCTTCAAGTGCGCAGCTTCCCTTTGCACTGTCTGCCTCTGGTGACAAGTTTATGACGGACTAGGGTGAACGACATGCTGGCGATCCTGTTCCCGCACATGTTTGAGGATGTCGATCTCCTTTTGCCACCGGACGCCCGTGCTGCGGAAGTACCGCGTTCCGTGGAGACACGACCCGCCCCCGTTCCGGTCAGACGACAGTTTATCAATGCGGAAGCGGGACCTTCGAGGCATCCTGCCTCGTAGACGTCATTATTTTTATCTACCAACCACTGTTTTTTTTATCGGTGTATCATGCAACGTACTGCACACATTTTGCCTAGGGCGAGGCTAGTGACGCCAACGTGCGTGCGATCCTCGGGCGTGATGATTCGACCACCATGCAACCAAACGGTCGTGGGCAGGGGTAAACGAAAAGGCGCACACCTAGATCAGACCGACCGCTGTCACCTGATGCCTTCCGAGCCCCGCCGAACGCCTTTTTTTTTTTTCTAAAGCGAAGAAGACTGTCGAACGGTCGAGAAACGAGTCAAAAGCGCCCATGACGAAAGGCCACTTATCGATCGATATGATCGTCGAGACGACGACAAGACACCGGCCTCGTTGCGCGTGCACGCCGCGCCGCGCTGTGCACGCACTACCGACCGCCACTGGGTCGTGCGACAAGAAACAGCTCGCCGAGGGTCGCCTGCCATTGACGTGCTGAGTCCACCAGCTCGGAGTGGTGCGCTCTGAGACTGTCCACCCCCTCGATCACACAAGAAAGAGGGGACGTGCAAGGGAGATCTCCGAGTCAACGACCTCGAGGCAGGGGCCGCGCACGGAAACCCACGCCGAGCTCGGACGACATCGCTCCCCTCGAATCATATCCTCGGTCTGTTGGGGGAACCCATATCGTCATATCGGATGCGCCCATGATCCGAGCATCTCCTTCCAGTTTTCTCGTCCTGCAGCACCCATTGGCCCCGTCATGGACCCCATTTTCCAATTCTGAAACTTTTTTCTCCCGCAGATCTCCAAGTTTGCGCTCGTGGAGGCTGGAGCGCGAGCATGAGCGACCCGGATCGAACCGTGCCAACGCATCCAGCGTCCCCCCACCTGACGAAAGAAGAAGCCCCGGCATGACGCATTTGCCCTGCTGGGATTGGGGCCGCAGATCTCACACTGCCATGATGACGGTCAGCACAACTCGCCCCAGAGACAGCGGAAGCACCCGATACATACAAGCCCGGTGGCCGCCCCAGCACGAGGCACCAAACCTTGCCTGCAGACCCCGTCAAAAATTTACCACGTTTACCATATCAAACTTTAGTCGCGGACGAGGACGGCCGTCGAGGCCCATCCCACATAACAAGTACTAGCTCTGCGAGTGCTACGAAAACGAAGTGTGGTCATGGTAAAAAAAAAAAAAAAAAAAAGGCACGCCGCCAGCGACGGCAAGACTATGGGCGTACTGCGTATACTGATGCGATTATAATGCATAATTTCATACCGCAACGTCGCGGAAAGGAAAAAGGAAGAGATAGAAATAGAGAAATGGAAAATGCGTGTGCGTGGATGCAAGAGAAGGTGTCGCCCATGATTTGATAACGGCGGCACAAAACATGATGGATAGCGATGCGAGTGAGAACGCTTAAATGGGAACAGAAAAGGTGGGGCCGGTGTAACGAATGCGAATGCAGCGGTTGGAGCAGCCACGGACCAACACCAACGATGTTGGCAGGACGGCGAATGCACGGGTTTTTGACGGGCAAAAAAATCGGGATTCACATCCATGGGATGCAAAAAGACAAACGAAAGACAGCAAGGCAAGAGATGCGCCATTAAAACGCACCTCCGTCCCAACTGGCTCGCTTGCGCTTGTTGTCGTTCACCTTGCGCAACTGTAGGTCTTGCGGCGAGACAAAGCTCATGCCCCGCTGGTGCGGCTGGCGCGTACTTGTACCTGTACTTGCACTCACTTCTGGGGCCGTCTCCACCAGCAATGGCTGCGCTGTTTGGAGCGCCTGGGCCACCGAAGAGTACGGCGCCGTCGCTGGCGCGGACCGCAGAGACATGCTTGACCGTGCCAAATCAAGTGCTTGGCCCTGCCTTGAGGTGTCTGTGGCGCCAGAACTCGTGTCGTGGTGGCCGTCCGTGGAATGACTGCCGCTGTAATAATGCAGGTCTAGGAACGGCAGATTATGGAAATCGCTCGAACTTGGTGGCTTCCACAAATCGGGAACATCTGTGGCATGCAATGCGGCAGGC
Source organism: Boletellus emodensis (assembly GCA_038089935.1). Classification (NCBI taxonomy): domain Eukaryota; kingdom Fungi; phylum Basidiomycota; class Agaricomycetes; order Boletales; family Boletaceae; genus Boletellus; species Boletellus emodensis. The sequence continues at coordinate 26,200 of JBBPLU010000018.1, forward strand.
TCTGCGGTGTGGTGATGCAGTCCGTCGAAAAAAGGCAGCGAGCGCGTGGTCGTAATGACGGGCTGCGAGTGCGTCTGAACCTGTGTCGAACGTGTCATTGTGGAACGCGGCTCAGACGGCGGCACAGATATGGACCGGCCGTGTGATACGGACGAATGAACGTGTGATAGAGGGCGCATGGACCGAGCTGTCGTGAGTGGCGTCGCTGGCGGCGTCGAGTGTGCCAAATCAACCATGTCCTCCATGTGGTGGGGAGCGATGGCAAACAACTCGAGCGTGGACGCGATGTTCATAGACGTCTCCGTGTCGTCTTTCTGGATGCCGACCTCACTGGTGGAGGTGGACGCGGGGACTTCAGCCTGATCGTTGAGCGTAATCGACGCCAGCTCGATTTCGTCAATGCCAGGGAGTGCGGGCGTGTGGATCTGCATAGAGTGCATGTCAGAAGGTGGCTGCATTCCTGAGAGCCCGAGGCCAGGCGTATCGAAGCCGACACCAGGGACATAATACGACTGCGGTTGGTGTGTGCGCGCACCAAAGATAAGGTCGCCGGCGTAGCTGGAATGGGTGAAGCCCCTAAACGTACTGCTGGGGAACATCTCGGGGTCAGAAAAGGTGGAGTGGGTGTCTCCAACGCCAGTCTCAGAGGCAAAGTCGTGAAACGAGGTCGGAAATAAGTCGTACCGATCCATGACGCCGTGGTTGAGGTGATGAAAGGAAAAGGGGGATGACGGTGCTGGGGAGAGGCCGTCGGCAAAAGAAGAGCTGCTGCTGGAAAAAGTGGACGTGTCGAGCCGGGGATTCGCAGAGAACCAGTCCTGCGCGCCCCAAGGGGACTTGCCGATAGTGGGCATACGACGCATAAAGGGAGAGTGACTCAAGGGGAAGTCGGACGAGGATATATGCGACGATGTTGGGGAACCGGCGTTGACTGACCAGCTGCTGGAGTGGATTGGCGTGTCGATGCTGGACCAGGTGCCCTGTGAGTGGGACGAGTCGGTCAATTCTGAGAGAGAATGTGTCGCGCTGGGCATGAAATCAGGAATGGAGAGGGGTTCGGATAAAGGGTCGATTGTCTCCATGTCCATCTCGGCGAAGGACTCGGCCGATGGGGGATGCTCGTCTTGGGGACACGTCTCCGTCGTGATAGGAGGGCATCTGAAGAGCCTGCGGGAAGCGTCTTCTTCGCCAGCAGAGCTGTCCTCGTCTTCTGAGCAAGTGGCACTCTCTGGTACGCTCTTGGTACCGCCTCTGAGTAATCTGGAAGCACGCTTCTGACGAGTTGGACCAATGTGTGACGTTGTGCAGGGGAGCTGATCGTCTGTTGCTGCGCGCACGGGAAGATGGACACCGCCCTCCTTCTTCTTCTTTGGGGCGTTGCGTGGCTTGTAGCCCGCAGCCTGGTAGAGCTCAGGGAAAGCGTTGCGAAATCGATCGCGGAGGTCGGTGGATCGACGGTTCTGCTCCTGGAAGATGGGGTCTTTGACGATGGTAGCCCATACCGTACCGTGCTTCTCATAGCCGGCCTTGAGTGCGCGGTCCTCCTCCTCGGTAAAGGGACGGCGTTTTTTGGAGCGGGTCTTTTCGAAGATGGAACGGCCGTCGGGGAGGGTGGAGCGGACCTTGCTGGAGAGATGGGTCTTTGCGTTGGGGTAGTGCTCCTTGTACGCGTCGGGAAAGTAGGTGCGGAACCTGTGGGGGATGAGGGACGGGCGGCGGAGCGGGGCAGAGACGCACCGGTCCTTGAGATCGACCGGGGAGCGGTTGTCAAACTTGAGTTTTGGGTCCTTGAGGATGGCCTTCCAGTTGCCGACGCCCCACTGTGCGTGTCGCGGGGATGAGTGGTGTGGAGGGGGGTGACGCGGGGTACGCACCGTGTTGCAGCCGTCGACGAGCATCTGGGTCTCTTCGTCGGTCCATTTTTTGCGCTGTTTCTTCTGGACGACGAAGCCGTCCTGCTTGTCGCGGGGGGGGTCGTCCGCGATCCTGCGGACCTTGCCCTTGCGTTCGGGCATGGTGGAGTCGGGGATGCCGGTGTCGTCGCGGAACGACCAAGCGGGGACGAGGCGGGGGGAGGGGGGCAGGGCGAGGGAGACGCGACGGGACTTGGTGTGGGATAGGGAGGAGGAGGAGGAGGGGGTGTCGTCCGACATTGCAGATAATCAGGCGGAGAGGACGATATGTATGTTTCTCGTATTATTTTATTCTGTTATGTCTAGCACCGCCACGGTGGGTCGTGTCTACGCCGTGCCCGACAGTTGTGGCGCCATCCGCGCCTGCACGCGGCCAAGCCGTTCTATCCACACGTCCAGTCGTCCAGCAAGCTCCCCAATCTGTGCCCGTGACAGCACACGCGGCTGCACCCACGTTATGTGTGCCTTCTCATCCACCTGGTCCAGCGTACCTCGTATCAACTTGAGGCTGCACGCGCTTGATTATCAGCAACACGCCCCCTCCGCTTCCTCCGTTTGTGCTCACCTCAGTGCCTTCATGATCAAATGTTCTACCTCATCTATCGCCAATCGCGTCTCCTCGGCGATCGTCTGGAACGTCATCGTCCGGTCGTTGGCACTCCGTTTGAACACTGACTCTATAAGCGCCATCAGACAGATCTTCTGGCGAAGAAACGGGTAGTTTTGTTCCAGAATCGGCTAGTCCGCTCTCAGCTTCTCTCATTTGACACGGCTCTCCGCACCCATCACGCACCTCCTGCGGAAACAGCGGTGCCAGTGCTTCGAATTTGCCAATGTTTCCTTCGTTGAATGTAAACAGCAGCTTCTTGATCCAATCATACTGCGTGTTGTCCAGCGCGTCCAGTATCGGATGCATCAGCTAGCACAGACGAGCACATCGTTAGCATCGTTCCACCTCGCGCTCTCGCGTTCGCGTCAGTTGTTTTCAAATCACAGGAATGACCCACCAGTTCCCCAAAGTTGTAGATGCTCTCCCCGAGGAACGCCGAGATGCCAAGGTCGTGCGCGCGCAACAAACGTTGCTCTGCCGTGAGGTCCGTCCCCACATCAACACATGCCAGATACAGCAACGAGTGCTTGTAATACGGGGCGTATTCCGCTTTCGCCTGCAATCCCGACTGCGTCAGCACCATGGCCCGCTGGAACCTTCTCCGTGTTCCATATCACCTTGTAGTAGTCCGCAGCGACCTGATAATAAGATGCGTTCACAGCATCATCCACACCCTCGAGCTGATCGAGCGTCTTCCAAGCCGCGTCCATGTCCTTCTTTGTACCTTCCAAATCCCCGTACACTAGTTTGGCATGCGCAATGTTTGCCAGTAACAGCACGTATGCTTCTTTAGACTTGCTGGCGTCAATCCGTGACAGCAGCGCACTCAGGAATCCAAGCTGTGCTTGTGGATCTTGGCGACGGAATGAATCGAATGGAAGGAAGTAGCAGGAATCGGAACGCACTGGTTATCTCCTTCGAGACGCGGGTTCCCAGTTCCACGAGTTTTTGCTGGTTCAATTTAGACTCAAAGTCCCTCACAAACTGCTGGAAGACGACCACGCGGCACGCCTTTGAAAGGGGGTGATCGAAGAGCTCGAAGAGCTTGAGCGTGAGTTGGTGCCATAGTCTGCCAGTCGAGATGAGTGCTGTCCCCTGCGGCGAGCAGGTGTGCATTACTTGCGCGTATACAGACTCCTGAACGCCTCGAAAAACGGATGGAGATCGGGTGGTGTCGACGAGAGTGCCTTTGCGATGAATTGGTCGAGGACAAGCTTGGGTGGGGGGGCAGAAAAGTCCGGAATGGATGGCGGCATTGCCAAAGGTGGTGTACGTCTGCTGGCGATGAGGAGGAGGGCGATCTGAGCGTATAGGAGGGACCGACCGCGACGCGCGTACGCCTGGCCAGACAAGGCTAGCGAACGTGATAGCAATTGTTTGACCGTGTTTTGCAATGGCTTTGAGAAATAATAAGACCAAACTGACGCTCTGCCATCCCCACAGGGTGCGGCGGGTCGACGGCAGGTCAGACATGGTGAACGGCGAGCGGTGCGGGCGTGGCTGCGAGCTGCTGTTTGCGTCCCAAGCTCCGGCTGAGCGTCAGCCACAAAGTTAATAAGTACCGTAGCACTGTCCCCGTGCTCGCCATTCTGGACGCTGGAACTCTAAAGGGGCACTTTGATTCAATAAACTACTTTGAGACCCACTATTAAATATCATGGCCTGTGACCATTATGGCATCTCTCGTCCTGCACGTACACAACTTGCCTGCAGGCCCCAGGGCATGGGTCATATGACACCTTGACAAAGTGCCAGCGCAGCACTGTACGTCATTTGCAGGTTCGCAGGAGGACCGTGACACCCTCGAACTGGTTGCCCGTCCGTCTCGACAGGCCATTCCAACGGTGCTCGCCACGGCCAGACGTCGCAGCGACGAGCAGGCCTGAGCGCTACCGTCCGGGGATACTTATCCCCTTGCGGAGGCTGTGTGAGTCGCTCGACGCCAAGGACTCATGCGAACCCTGGGACTGCATCTGTCACGCCAACTGAAACCCCCCCGCCCGATGCGGTTGCTGGAACCCCGTTCATTTCGTGCCTCGAGGACGCCCAAATATCCGGGGTGAGACGACTGGAATTCCACTCCACCCATTCCTACCTCTCCCATATTTACCTCCCGGCAGTGGTCCTCCGCGATCCGTCTCCACACCATGTCTTTCCTCTCCTCGCCTGTCTGCACAGAGCCCATGGTACCCGTGCGTCTGCGCGTCACCTCTATGCATCCTACGAGCTTCACTGACAGTGCGTAGCCGTCGATCTCCCAGCTCTTTCGTACAAACGCGGCTCCTTCTCCGGCGGACGCACAACACGTCCATCGGCTGTTGAAAGAGCGCAAGGCCAAACTAGCCACCTTTTCCGTCGAGATCGAACGTGTTCGTGCCCAGGTACTCCGTCTCGAACAGCAACGCGACCAAGTCAAGGTCGTCGTCCAAGAACTCGAGGCTCTCTTGTCTCCCGTGCGTCGCATGCCCACGGACATCATGGCCAGTGTCTTTGAACATTGCATTTTGGACCATGCGTCCCCGAAAGCCGATCCTCGGATGGCTCCACTATTACTCGGCCACGTCTGCCGTTCTTGGCGGCACCTTCTTCTCTCCCTTCCATGCTTGTGGACTATGTTACATCTCGACTTGCCTCCCGGTACCAAAGATTGGAACGCCCTCGTGCAATCCAAGAGCTATGCAATGCACATGTGGCTTTCCCGTTCGAAGGCGCTCCCAGTGTCCCTCTTCGTCAATCACGTCAAGGGGTCCCCTATTCCATGGGATGCGCTCATGCTTCTCGATAAAGAGATTCTCACCCTGAGTTCCCGGCTGAAAGACCTCTCCCTGCATTTCTCACCGCGCTCTCTCAGCTGCCTTTTGACATTCACCCAGTGTCCCCTGCCGAACCTTCAACACTTGGAACTCCAAAACACCAACCCGCTCCCTACGAGCGAAAATCCGCCACCGATCGTATTGGACTCTGCACCCAATCTGAAAAGTTTGAGTCTCTCCTGGTGTAGTCTTGATCTCCGCGATTTCGAGATGCCATGGGCCCAGCTTGTGCATCTCAATCTCGAGTACCAGGCAAGCTCTTTTTGGAATCCTGTCCACAGCGACTATCTCCAAACGCTTGCTCTCTGTCCCAATCTCTCCACGCTCTATCTCGGTATCGGTGCACTAATCGCCGGCGTTGATCTCCCACGCACCGAGTCCGTGACCCTTCCTCATGTCCAGACGTTCAAAGTCAATGTCTACACTCAAACGCCCTACCTCTCCCACTTTTTCGATGCTATTCACATGCCCCGACTCCGTCATTTCGATGTTCGAAACGTCAGCCTCGCGCTGGGCAGTTTCACTGGTCAAACAGAATTTCTACCCTTTTTGATGCGCTGTGCCGATACGCTCGAGAGCGTGTGCTTGGACCGAGTCGACATCCCCGATTCTGTGGTCTTGTCGTGTCTGGAACAACTCCATCGCCTGAAGACAATGTCCTTCCTTCCAAGCATCCTTCGGCTCAACCACGGGCTCATCACCGCGCTCACATATAATGGCACGAACTCGCGTGTGTGCCCCGCCCTCGAGGTGCTCCAGCTGAGATGTTCATCTGCCGTCCCCGCCGACGCCATCGCGCGCCTCGTGGCATCGCGGTGTCAGACGGAGCCCAGGCTCAAGTGGTTCTCGTTGCAGCTTGCGACGTTCGAGTATGGGCTGGACGCGCGGGACGACAAGATTGAGCAGGTGCAAACACGGCTAAAGGGGTATGTCGAGGGCGGCTTGCAGCTTATCGTGACCAAGTCGAGCAGCTCAGGGTGAAATCCCTGTTTGTTTGTTTTTTCTGTCCACTCCGCGGTGTCGTTTTCTTTACTCACTTGCCAGGTTAAATACAAGTATCGCTTCTCCTAGTTCTTCAGTATATCCACGGGCCGGGCACACAGATTGTGATGTTGTACGATACGTTGGTGTAACCGCAACCGTGACGTAGTTGCTACGCGAGTGTACGGAGGATATCGAACAAATAGACTCTGTACAACCTCGTAGGCGACCGTCAGAGGAGGAAGCGAGGATTCATTCGTGATGAATTCTCCTTGAAACATCCGTATCCGTGTCGGCTCACAGGCGTGACGACGCGAGAATAACTTGAAACACGCGCGCGACTGGCTTTGACATCGCTAGCTAGCTCGGAGGGTACGGCACCGTGCTCGAGGCTGAGCGCTGAGCCTCGAGCAGCCGGTCCACTGCACTCCGTCCGCGTTCGCGTATCTGCCGAGCGACATTCGGAACGTCCAGGACATGCATTCAAACGCACCAAACTTCCTTTTCCCAGTCCCACCGAGACACCCATCTCGCCGCCCACCGCGCACGGTGCCTCACGCTCCCTGCCTTTCGAATCCAATTTTCGCATCGTCGTCGTCCAGCGTGTCGCCCTGTCACCATCATACATGTGTGTGCGTGTGTGTCGTTCCTCGCAGGCGACGTGGTCGTGAGTATCGTCCCTGGGCACACAGTTCACGGCACAGCAACGGGCGGTGTTACCACGATGTTCATCAACCTGAGTACTGTAACCTGGCGGGCACCTCTCCGAGTCTCTGGGTCTCTCTCTCTCGGCCTTGTGGGGACGCGGCAGCCGAAAGACGGGGACCCTAGCCGCATCGCTGATTTGTCCCCACCGTCCACTACCTCCCCGAGTTGACGCGTTCTTTTGGCGATGGAAGGACGGTCCGCCCATGGCACAACGCAGTAACACGGGGGACGACGTTCCGAGTCGTCCGCCTTGCCTTCTCCCTTCCGAGTTCCCGTCCGCGCACGAGGAAGCAAGTCGCCGGCCGGGCCTGCCTTTCTCTTTCCCGCCACTTCGCTTCCTTCCCTCCAGCGCTCACCCGATCCGTGCTGCCCGTCCAAGTCGTTTGTTGGTCGCGCTCGCCTGCCCTCGTTCGCTCGAGCTTCCACGAAACAGGCAAGCGTTTTTCTTCGCGTCCGTCGCGAGCTCATCTTCGTCGCTTCGGGGAGCTCCAGCTCGGTGTCCAGCCTACCTCGCAGCTTTCCCCCTTCATACGTTCCGTTCTCGCTCAGTACCATTTCATGTCATCTAAGCTACCGTCCCTTCCTATACACGCTCTTCCTGGTGCCATCTACAAGTGCATGGATGGATCAGTCTTTGCGTCATGCACAGTTGCATTTTGAAAAACGATTTTCATTTCTTTTGTGGAATTTGTGTACGGTAGATTGCTACAGTCTAATTCTCTCCAGGTCCACCAAAAGTATTACAAGGATAGCGACACGGATGAGCTCAGGGGGCGTAGGAGGGTATCCATCACAGGCAAGAAAAGAGCGCAACATCGAGAAAGAGAGAGCACGGAAACCTCGCTAACAATACAGTAAACGCCCGGAGCGGATGGAGAGTCAAAGACAACATCGGAACGTGATGACCTGTGATAGAACGAGATGACAGACATCGTTGAACACATTGCAATTTTCGTATCGTTCCTAGACTGCGTGCGGCACATCGGGCGTGTACCGAGGGGGCGTGCTCGTCATGTAGTACGTCCCCTCGGGGAGCGTAGGCATAGGCAACGGCAGATCTTCCGAGTCCACGGGCGACCTTGGAAGGGACTCTTTCGACCCTGACGCCGATAACGTCGCCATAGGGGATAGCGCGCCCCTCTTCACGTCCGCCAACGCACCCCCAAAGTCCGGCAACGACATGCGAGACGAAAACGACGCGAGTGAATCCCGCTTCTTCTCCGTCTGTTGCGTAACATAGACAGGCATGGTCGCAGAACGGCTGTTGAAGGACCCATCGGTGTTGGTGCTATTTTTGAGAAAAAGGGCAGATGCATAAGATGAGCGCCCAATGAAACAAGGATACGACATACCCATTCAAAGTCCAAGACCCGGTAGAAAGGCCGACCCGCTTTGTGACCGAGGTATACGCGAGCCGGTAATTCCTCTTCGCTTCGTCTGCAAAGCCGAAGAAGAAAAAGAAAACGAATGCACAGAGGACAACCACCCAGCGAGCCATCTCAACAGTAGGCAAAAGCACCGGGTCCGACTGCCATACGTCAGCAGGGACCTGCGTGATCGTAGAAAAGTCGGCGTGGGCATTGCTCCAGCTCTCCCATGCCTGGATCGGGTCTCCAACTGCGTTGAAATATATGACAACACAGCCGATGGGGATGGTGAAGATCATGTCCACACAAGCAAGACCCATGAGACGGAAATATCGGCTGGAGCTTAGGTTCTTGTTGGTCGAGAGGAATTCCTTGAACTGAGCTCTTCGGATGGCAAGCTCGCGGACGGTTCGAACTGCAAAAGATTAGAGCATGGCCGCGAGATGTCTGAAACGCACACACCAGCATAAGACGCAGACACCAACCCGATAACAACAGGCCAGGAAAAGTAGATGGCATACGAGGGGGGCGAGTTCAAAGTGAACGGGTAACAGCCGACCTTTTCGAAAATAAGGAAACGGTGGGACTGAACGATGGGGTCTGACGACGAGTGAGCAGGGATATACCAACGTTCGCCATGCAACACTCACGGAGAGCCAACATGAGAACGGGAATGCCGATACCGATAGCCAAATCAATCATGACCTCACGTCGCCTTTGGGACGATGTCGTCGTCACTGACTGGACCGAGGCGATCCTGTACAGGCGACGGCTGATGCAGAGGCACGATGCAGGAAGGGCTATCGAAACCGCAAGTATAATCTGGGAAGCTACGCGAGCGCAATGAGCAACGTCGAAAGGGCAGTAAAACAAAAGACAAGGCATACAGATATCGCACCAGACTGGCGCCCTGTTGATGGCGTCCGAATTCCAGACCACGGAATTGATAAATAGGTTCAGCGATCCCACAGCCGTCCAGATCATGAACATGCAGGTTCCCGTGTTCCAGGCTGGCTAGCACGTGAGACATGTAAGATGGAACACAATGATAGATTTACCTTCGAGATGCCACGGAAGGGGAATCATGCATAGGACAAAGCTGATAAAGGCAAACATGGAGAAGACCCAGTTGGGTACGTCGGTAGCCATCTCAACACAGTTGCAGATGAACAAGCTCGGACGCAGGAGAGGGGGGGCTAACCAGCTAGCGGGACGACGGTTGCGTGGAGCGAGGGGCTTCAGCGGTGGGGAGCACCTAATAAACGTCCTGCATACTTTGTAGTCGGATTTGGGCGTCCCTTTGTCTCGAGCCGCTCTCTCCGAGCAGGTAAAGCTCTCTGCTACATTGGCGATAAGCCGACGCCCAAATGAGGATGCTCGTTTGTATCCCAAAGCAGCAAAGACCGACCTCCACACGAAACATCGTCCCGTGACCTGCGTGGAATGCAGCCACGGCTTCCCACGTCGCCCGAAGAGCGGCGCAGAGAGCGTCCAAGATATCCCGAGGCGATAAAAGAGCGCAGCTATCTTGTCCCAACAAGGGATTGCGTCTCATCGGAACTCTATCTGCAAGATGAATGAGCATTCAGTCGTCGCTTTGCGGCTTTCCAGCAAAGCTCTCCTGATTGGTGGAGGCACTTTACGTTGGCCGTAATTGGTCAGTGACCCGAGTTAGCCCGAAATAGCGCATTCAAGAGAGTGTGCTTGAGAATGCAGACTTGAACCCACGGTAGCCCGCTTACGGTGCCGTATTGTAAAATACAAGGCATCACTATGCAGGTGCGAGCGACCACAGGACGAAGATGGAGGGCAAAAGGCCACAGCTAGAAACTTTCAATGGGCAGCATGGTGGGTGTTTGGAGTCAAGCAGCACCGAGCCTTGTCACGTCAAGTACTGAAGACAACGTGGTATTCGGCGACCTTGCCCGCAAGGCCAACTTTCACCCTACCTATGCTACAAACAAACTGAACGAGCGAGGGCATCACAACGATAATCTACACCGGGAAAGCCAGACGTAACATCCTAGAGCTACAAAGATAAAACGAATGTCGTCAGAGGAAAGTGTGGGGGAGATCAGAAGTGTGTCTCCTTGACCACGGTCACATAAATCGCATGCCGTCTCTCCATCTCGCTCCCTGGAAACATTGTCCAAACGTCGTGCATTGCTGATTTGACCGTCGGCATGTCCGCTCGTATGTCGCAGAGCCGACTCTCTTGCTCGGGGACGCTAAACGGACGACGAGGGGGACAAACAGGAATCGTCGTCGGTGTTGGAGGCCACGCGTCGGGCGAAAAAGCGAGTTGACTTGGATCAAAATTGGACCGGAGCGAGTTGTGCGACGACGCGATGGCCGACGAACGAGACGGTGACTCGAGCGGCATCATGGACGGGTCGATGCCACAGATCACAATTTCGTCCTCCGCTGGTCCATCCTCGACTGCACAAGGCAGGCTGGGTGTGCTAGGTGTCGATGGGAGTGCCTTGTTCGTCAAGTGATCGTACGGCGTGAACGTGCTGGCGGACTGGATAACCAGTGACAGGTCAATCACCGTGATGGGGAGTGTGGGTACAGATATGCTAGCGCACGGGGTCAGCAACGGTAGGCCACGATCGACGACGTTCATGTAACCACACACCTCGTTGATTTTTCTGAAGTGCCTTGTTCGGACGGTGTAGGCGGATTCGACCTCGTCAATAATCGCAAAAGCGAGAGGACCAATTCCCGTCCTTCGTGCACGACTTCCATCCTGCAGGCAAACAACCCGAAGAACACGACCGACTGTGCCACAGTCAGCGACCACTCGACTTCAAGCATAGTCCGAATGTCGTCGGTCATCGTTTCGGAGCCCCACGTAAGAACTTCGCCTAGAACTCGTGACATACTCCCAATGGGCGCCAAGCCGGGAGACAACGTCCCCCACATCACGACGGCAATCGAGACAGAAGAGAACACCGTTTCCAGGAGCGCCATCCCAACGAGCCGGAGGTACGAATTGCGTGTGAGAGCAGAGATCGAGCCCCCTTTTCCGCAGAACTGGACTCCACGGGCAAGATGACGCCCGGCGATCCCTGCGATGGACGGTGCGTAGGCGTAAATCTTGGACTCGAAACTACAAGACGGGACGTACCAGCCCAAATGATTGTCGCGACTGTCAGCAACAGCGGGGGGATCATGACGAGAAAGATGGTAGCGACAGTCGGATAAGTGGCAGGCCGGCAACCAAAACCATAATACAGATTGAATCGGCGGGGTTGAACGATCAGGTCTATCAAACATGCAATACATTTAAGTAGAAGCGTACGAAAGGTTCAGAGCAAACGCACGCGAAACGATATACACGACCGGGACTCCCAAGCACATCAAACACTCGAACAAACCAAGCCCGAGTCGTTTCGCATGAGATGCAGAGGTCTGGGAAGCCAGACGATCAAGGCGGATACAGATAGAGAGGCAGGCAGCAGGCAGCGCAATGTATGAACCGGTAATAAAGATTGTCGCTTTCGAGAGTCCCTCTCGGGTCAGAACAGTCGATCGATGGTGAGGATGTGACTTACAAATGTCACACCATACTGTAGCTTTGAGGTCGGTATTCTCGGCCCAAACCAAGGCATCGACCGCGTATGTGAGATTGACAATCGAGAGCCACGCGCCAATGGCCACTGCCGCGATGTTACGGGCCCGGAGATACCAGGTCAGGGGCACAAAGGTCAATATTGCAGAAATAAAAGACAGGACGGGGATTGCTGGATACATTGGCACAATACAACGAGGGGCAGGAGAGAGACGAAGGGGGTATCGAGGCGTGATGGGATCAGGTCTCGCACCAGAGAATCGTATTTAAATCCGTACCAAAGTTGAGTACGACGCTGGAGTATAAAGATGATGCCACAGCACTGGTCGCATGATAGCCCCTTCCGGTCTGACAAACCCACGTCTTGAAGGAAAAGTACAAGGATCAACGTCATCAGCATCGTCCGGGAGATAGGAGCAGACCCAAGAATGGCAGGGATGAAAGCAATCACCTGATATGGCAGGTAGAAACTGTCCCGCTCCATAAACAGTCATGGAGTGGGGGAAGCCGGAAAAAACAATAATGATATGATAACGGCGGTGAAAAGATACAGAGAAAGGACGTTCGGGAGCGTGTATGTTGTCAATAAGATTTTACGAGGTGATCTGGGAGCGAACTAGGATTCTGATTTATGCATACGAGTGGTGTATATTTGCCCGGGAAGATGGGCGATTATCTGGCGAAGCGGGAAGGCCACAAGGCCGCAGATACGTAAAGCAAGACGAAGACCAGGGATGTGGAGATAGCGAGGAGGGTGGAAATAAGATCGCGGTTGGAATGCAGCGACCTCCGGTATCGTCTCAAGCTTTGTTGCGCTGCGGGAACGAGCCAACTTTGGGGTGCAGCGTGGCGAGCGGGCGACGTTGGCACGGCATCGGACGAGGACCCAAGTGGGAAGGAATGGGGACAAACGATCGATGAATGAAGCGACCAAGGCGGACATGTGGGCCATGATTCTGTAGAGGGGAGGCCTGTCCGCACGGATTTCCAATTGTTCCAACATAGCCTCGATGTTCTGTTCGAGTTTGGACAGCCTCACGTCTGCAAACGCTTTTGAAACCTCTGACTTTTTTTCCTGTCTGCGTGCGGCTATCTCCATCATTTCGACCGCGTCCTCGACGTGGTCGTACATCTGCGAGTTTAACGATTTGGACTGCTTGCGCAAGGAGTGGAGCTCGGCTTCGAGCTGGGCGACCCTGTCTATGAGGGACTGGATTTTCTGGGAGTCGGGAGGGGGATAGTGGATGATGGTGTGCAGGTCCGTGGATCTCTGGCGAAGACGCTGGATGGCGTGCTGCCATGGACGGACTCCGGTTGCGAGGACAAAAAGAGAGAGGCTGAACCAGGAGAGAGCCGAGGGGCCAGAGATGGAGACGGCGGCGGTGCGGAGGAGTGCGGCGCCGAGGAAGGGAGAGAGGATGGACAGGGCGAGATAGCACAGTTCGAGTCTATGCAGCTCGGACTGGGCGGCGCGGTGAAGCTTGTCTGCGTCGTGTGGGGGAGCGTGGGACGGGCGGCGGGGTCGTGCAGCGAGATAGAGGTTCCAGGGGACTGCGATGATGTCATCACGGAGAGAGGTGAGAAGACGGACGACGGACCTTGGACGATCTGGTGAAGGTAGAAGAGAATGAGGAGAGCGAGGAGGGTGTTTTTCACGTGATCGCTTCCGGTGAGCCAGTGGAGGGTGGGGGAGAGCAGGGCGACGGCGACGGTGAGGTCCAAGTCGTGCCAGACGCGCGGGGCGTCGTCGAGGGCATGTGTGGAGGGACCGTCCGAGTCGCTGCCAGAAAAGTACTCGGTGTCGCTCGCGGGCGGGGACGCTCGTCTGCGGCCCATCGCTCGCCCGGGTGGCTGTCGACCGAGCGCTTATTTCTATAGCCCATCGGAGTTTGAAGATTTGGCACGTGACTCGGTGCCACTGTGGCACCATCGGCGTGGCTGTGCAACGGAACGGGCTTGCATTGAATGATTACGCGACCGACAAAGCAGCCGCGCAAGTCTCCGCCTTTGTTTGTACACCCACGCACCGATACTTAAAGCCCGACCATGCTCTCTCTCTCTCTTCCCCATGGATCCCCTCTTTCCCCTCTTTCCCCTCTTTGCCCTGTTCGCTTTCTTCTTCGTTCTCATTCCCCTTCCGTGGCACGTCCAGGCATGGAACGTCGGCACTTGCGCATACATCTTCTGGGCCTCCCTCGCGTGCCTCTTCGAATTCGTCAATGCGCTCGTCTGGAGAGGCAGCGTTCTGAACTTTGCTCCCGTTTGGTGTGACATATGTACATTTCCTCTCTCTTCCACTCGGCCGTCTCTCATTCTCTCCTGCAGCTTCCAAGTTTCTTCTCGGTGCAGGCGTAGGCATCCCTGCTGCCGGTCTTTGCATCAGCAGACGCCTCTACACCATTTCGGCTATTAGGACCACCGTTGTCACGTACGAGGATGTAAGTCTGCCCCACTATCCCTCTCTCATTTAATAACCCTCGTCCTAGAAACGTCGAGCTGTCATCATCGACTCGTGCGTTGCTTTTGGAATACCAGTTCTTGTCATGGCACTACGTCAGTCCTTTCGTGCCTTCTGCAGTGTCCGTTCGCTCATGCTTGCCTCTAGACTACGTCGTTCAGGGTGCGTACAAACAGGTAAATGGTCAGGTCTGCTCTTCCTCACACTCCAAACAGGCCACCGTTTCGACATCCTGGAAGATGTCGGCTGTTACCCTTCCACTTACAATACCCTTTTGGCTTACTTCCTCGTCCTCATCTGGCCTACTCTCCTTGGTTGCGTCTCGTTTGTACTGTCAGGTGAGTTCCCGATCCATCGCTTGCTTCGGTGCGCTCAGCCACCGTCAGCGTTGACACTGCGTGCCTTTTACAAGCGCCGTCTCGAGTTCAGCCAATTTCTGTCAACCCACAATTCATTAAGCATGAATCGATATGTTCGCCTAATGATGCTCGCCGTCTCAGAGATGATGTCCACCGTCCCAATCAGCATATGTAGCATTTACCTCTCCACCAAGGGTGTCCCGCTTCAACCGTGGATATCATGGGCCAACACCCATTACCACTTTTCCTACGTAGGCCAAGTCCCTGCCGTGGTTTGGAGGTCCAATCCCAATTATCGCGTCGCGGTCGAACTCACCCGTTGGCTGTTCCCTGCTTCTGCCCTCCTGTTCTTTTTGTTGTTTGGCTTCGGGACCGAGGCTCGCAAGAACTACCGTACTGCCTTCCTGCGTGTTGCCAAATTATTTGGATACGCTCCTGCGTCTACCAAGACAGCACCACAGTATGTTGTTTTGGTATCCCATTTCTCCTTGCCGCTGAGCCGTCTTCGTCAGGTGGAAATCCAGTCTCAACAAAAATATCTCGGTCGGTTCGTTGCCTGTCTTTGTCCCTGCCGCATCTGCGCGTGTCAAGCGCACCAACTCGCTCATGCCTTATACGACAAAACGCTCCGACGTTGATGTTGAAAAGTCAGCTGGTCGTTCCTCTTCGTCTCTTTCCAATTATTCCCCACGAGGCGAATACCCATCCCCTACGGCCACATGCATCGGGGCCGATACCGATGAAAGCGGTAATACTGTGGCAGGCTTTGCCCCCACCACCGTCTGCTCTACAGACGGTCGTACCGTTCCGGCATTCCATCGTCCGTTCGCCCAGCCTAGCGTTTATCCAGTCCTACCACAGACCGTGCACACATCGCGATCATCGTTCGACAGCGTTCGCATCACCATCCAAACACAGTACTCCGCCGCCATTTGATACTTCTCTTTTTTCTTTTCACTGTGCGCAAGATCGCACGGAGATCCTCACGCCGCAATGAATGTTTTACGATTGATGCTCCCATGCAAACCTACGCCTCACCCTGATCAGTCTTTCATTCTTCACGCACTCATTTCTGATGTCTTTTGGCGATCGTACCAAAACATACTTCGAAACATACTCGCTTTCAATTCATTGTACAAATTACAGATTGCTTACCTGCTTGTAGCGTTCGCGATGTATTCCTACTCGACACTTCGCCTGAGAACAGAGGTTGCTTCGTTATACTAATGCTTGAGCGTGGTAATCTTGGCCGGAACCTCGGTCAGAGATTCGGAGGCTACAGGAAGGTGGACAATTTGCACGTTTGTTAGAATGGACCGCTCGCCGCCAGACTGAAGCAGCGGTACTTTGCTATACAGAAATTTGATGTCAATCGTACAATGCACAACGCACGGATGACCCAAAAGTAGCAGTGAGCGCTCGGCCCACCTCCCACCAGGTCCTACCCCAACAAGTCGTCGAGAAAGTCTTGCATCTCGCCTTTTGGATCCTTCTCGATGCCCTGTACGGGTAAAGGCGGTGCCTCCACAACATCGTTTTCTTCAAGGTTGAGCACGACGAACCCTCCACAAGAGACGTGCGGACGTCACGGACCTCGTTTTCGCTCCCTTGGGGCCATCGGCTTCGGTCTGAGCGTGCCCGTCTTCGCTCTGAACCTCTCTTTCAAATCTATTCGAGAAACGATGTTGTGTCCCGAATCACGGAGATGATCAACGTGGATTCGTACGCCGCATCGCAACGAGAACGAGCTGACGCACCTCGATTCGCGTCCGCCACAGCCTTCTCCCGACGCATCTGCTCGAGTGACGCGTCCCATTCGATCGTCTGCACGCGGCCCTTTTTTGGCCGAATCGCGGACGAGGGCTGGGACGTGATGTGCGCCAGCGAATGGTCGATCTCCTCGTCCTCGTCCGCGCCCGCTTCGCCCTCTCTCCCCGCTGCCGAGAAAAGGCCGGGCGTCGCGTCCGACTGTCGTCGTTGCTTGTCCAAAAACGCAGTCAGATCGACCTCGGGCTCCCCGATCTCCTCGCCTTCAAAGATCGATGAGCGTGGGCGACGACCGTCACGTTCGAAGCGTGCGCTTATCAAGAACGACGACGACGAGAGCATCAAAGAAGCAAAGAAACGACGACGCACCGTCCGAGTCGAGCTGGGCTTCCTCCTCGCCCTCGCCCTCGCCCTCTGCCTTTTCCACCCCACCCTCTCCCTCGTACCGATCCGCGTTGGAGACGAGCGCCCGCTTGGCGTATCGTCGATGGATCTCTTCGGCTTCCTCAGGATCGAGCTCTTCCGGCCGCTCGCCCTCGAGAACGAGCCGGCGCGTAAACTCGGCAGGGCGCCCAGAGGAACGATGGCCCCGCCCCCGCGCGCGGAGGTACTTGCCGAGCCCACCGCGCGATCGTCCTCTCCCTCGTCCGCGGCTGGGTCGCTGGGGGTCCGCGTCTGTCATCGTATGCGTCGGGTGATGAGCACACACGAGGCAACGGCAACCTGCTGAGGCACGTGATGTGGAAATCGACGCGACCAGCGACTCGGAAGAAGCCGTACCTTTTGGACGGAACGAACGCTCGAGCGATGTACACTGGGTTGAAACGTCTCCTAATACTACAAGTTTTTAAAATGAGACGATAATATAATGTACAACCAAACGGGAAAAAAGGAGAAGGACCACCGAAAAAACCCTGCCCGAAAAAAAAACACCAGATGGAAACCCAAGAGGAAGAAAGAAAACGCCAAGCGAGAAGAATCAAATCAGTCATCCGATGGGATGAAACCCCGCGTGAGAACATCATACACGAGAAAGGCGAATAAACATATGTGAATAAACAGTCCAATCACGAGGACGACCATCGCGTCGTGAAGCTCGTCCTCGACGGACTTGCATATGCGCCATGGGAGCGATCGTGGTGGCCGGCAGACTAGCGCGGGAAGCGATGGTAGCGTGGGTCGAGCTACGTCCGGTGGATCGCCCGCGGGTGGAGGTAGAGATAGGGTACTACTCGGCCACGGCAACAGGGCAGGATCCTCGAACACGAGTTTCTTTGGGGCCCGAGCATCTTCCCGTTTCTTATCGATCCACTTCGACAGGCAGTAGCTGGCATAGCCTGCTTGATCGAACATGGCGATGCCAGATTCCATTTCGTAGAATTCCGATCTTCGGCTGCGCATGGACGGCCGCGTGTCCAAACGTTCATCGCCTTCGAGGACGTGCAAGTCGACGAGGAAGCTTGGGTGATACGAGAGACAATCTTCGTAAACGGACTGAACGTCTGTCTCAGGCGAGGGCTCCAGGGCTTTTGTGTATACCTCATCACCGTTCTCCTGGAGTCGATTGAGCGATGAGCGTCAAGAAGAAGAAGAAGCAACGTACGCGAATAACAAGGCAAGGGCGTGCAGGGGACGAACTAGGGTCCTTTTTGGATCTCTCAAAAAAGCTCCTGCGTGAGATTGTGATAGGTTTTTCATCGAAGCGAACCTTCTTCTGGACAAGTAGTCAGCTTTACAGATACCCCTCGAACGATGCGGTCGAAAATACCTTGGTTGTGCTAGAAGTCGCGCTCGAGGTATCGTCCCCAAGGTCCACGGTTTTTTTGGGTCGCCTGATGGTGGTGAGTACACCGCGACCGAGAGCTAGCCTCCAGAGCTGGAGCGAGGGACGAAGAATGAGGTCCAATGCCACTTTGGCGTCCTTCATATCCATATGGTTTAAACTGTGGGCGAGACGGAAGCGATGCGTAGAAGGGCGTCTGGAAGGCGACACGGAGCTGACGGAGGTAGTAGAATCGACACGCATCACGAAAGAGGGAGGATGCGCGAACAAGTAGAGAGGTGTCGACTCCAGAGGGATGTGGCAGGGTGCCTCCACCTGGCAGTCGAGTATTTAACTCACCGCTTTGTGTCGGAGGACGGTATGTGAGCACAAGCGCATTGTGGTCTGGAACGGGAACCCAGTGTTTCCCATGAGGCATCCGAGATCGACTCGACATGTGTCGATGGAGATTGCCGGATTAAGAAGCGTAG
Organism: Boletellus emodensis; assembly: GCA_038089935.1. NCBI lineage: Eukaryota > Fungi > Basidiomycota > Agaricomycetes > Boletales > Boletaceae > Boletellus > Boletellus emodensis. Next base: position 45,003 of record JBBPLU010000018.1, read on the forward strand.
CGCTTGTTGGCCAGTGACTGGCTAGGACAGGTTCATTCAAAGCATTCGCGGTGATTACACCTGTATTAAATAGAAGAGTCAAGCCATACTCCGTACTAGTGCAAACCTCGTGGTCCCCCCCATTGCGCCCAAAGCCCTTTATCAATCCATGCGCCTCACTCGGGTCTCGGCTGTTCACATCAAAGCGGAACAAGACTATCAACGCCCCGGGCACGTCAAGTTGGTGTGGTCACCCTACGAACGGCGTCAGCTGACCGTAAAGCCCTGCTCGCCACCACCTGTTTGCCCACGCAGTCCGGTCAGCTGACGGGCCATACCTTCTCGGCACCATTCTGCCCTTTACCACCACCACGAAGCGCAGCCAGGGCCTCTGTTCTGAGTTTCTCTTCGTCGCCCCTAGTCAGCTCTTGATGTTTGATCATGAAGAAGCCAGCGATCGATGCAGCAGCAGCTAGACTCGCGTTGAGAATAAACACCAGCCTGAAGCCGTCCGTGTACCCATGTGAGAGCACATAGCTGGCCATCGAAGATGTCAGTCCCAGGGGAGTAAGCTGGGACGTTGGAGTAGTTGGTCCAAGGATGGCAGGATCATTGACAATGACCGCGATTGTAGACGAGGAGAGTGAGAAGGAAGTAAGGTCCGCACGGAGGGAATTATTGCTGAAACAAGATTTAGTTTCGTCCTCGAGGTAGCTTACGTAACAAATGACCCACACTAGGGTGGATCCGACGGCCAGAGCCAGCGTTCCTCCCAGCAGCCTGACAAACTAAACACATTCTCAATGAATGGTCAACCGCGTGGAAGAGCCAACTTACATTCCTGACAGCCGTCACCACAGACATGTCCTGTCTTGGAACACTCGCTTGGGCCGCAACTGTGGTCGTTTGTAGGGTCTGGCAACAAATGAGTCCATGAAAATCCCACACCAAGTTTTGTCAGAAGCCCTACTTGTCCAGCACCCATGCCAGAAAGCAACATGTAAACCACGAGAAGCGCCTTCGACGTGGACGCTGTGACCGTAGACAGGCAACCGCAACCCACGGCCCATGCAATGAATCCAACATAAATACTAGTCTAGTTGAAGACGATCGCGTCAGTCTTTAAGGAGGGCACATTGGTGCCATTGCATACCCTATATTTCCCCGTCCTGCTCACAATCAAGCCCTTGCAACGCGGGTATGATGAGCGATGTCGGTAGCGCTACACAAGAAGATACATACCGTGGTCCAACTTGCGAACGACTGACTAACGAGAATGGGGAGTAAGAACACTCCCGACTGGATCGGAGAGTATCCAAGCGCAACTTGGAAATACTGCGGGAGATAGTACAGCGAAGAAAAGAACACGAAACCACTGTAAAGTCACCAGCGGGATTAGGTGTCAGACAATCGGTCGCTACAGTACAAGTAACCATACTTGATAAACATGGTGATATATACACCTGTTACGGTCGTGTATCTGAAGATGTACACTGAGCGTACAAACCACGGATTAGTCGACCCTCATTAACATGTGAGACAAAGCGCTTACTAGGAACAATCGGCAAGCAAGCGCATTTCCATTCCCAAAGGCAAAACAAGAAAATGACGAGGACCCCAGAGCACAGTGAGCCAAGAACAATGGGTGAACTCCAGGGAAACGTGATACCGCCCTGGTGGGCCAAGTCGATAACGTTTCTGGGTAGATGATCGGCATTTACATACCCAAATGAGTGGCAAGAGAATTAAAACGGATCCAACGAGTGTTAAAGTTGCACCAAGGTAATCTATCGCCAAGAGCTTCCTGCGTGATGTTAGAGGGTCGACAATAAGAGATTGCTCGACGACCCACTTCTTCACATCGCCTTCCACTGGTTTGAGTGGGAGTGCGAAAACAACAACACAGATGGCAAACAATGACGTGGGCAAATTAAGCCAGAAACACCACTACCACGCAGTCAGTCACGCATACCGACGATAAATCAAGAACCACGTACCCTCCAAGACACTTTTTGGGACAGAACACCCCCTATGGGAGGTCCTATAGCATAACCGAGAGCAATAGCTCCAGCAATTATGCCTTGATACTTTCCTCTGGAAAAGATCCGTTACACTGTGACGCATAAACCGCCCGGAAAAACAAACCGATCTCGAAGGCTGACGATATCAGAGACAATAATTTGCGCCATACTCTGGATAGCACCACCCCCTGCGCCAGCGAGGCCGCGAAAGATAATCAACGAAATAATGGACGTCGAGAAGCCCGCCGCCAGACTTCCCATCATGTATACAGCCACAGCTACGCAGAGCGCTGGTTTGCGACCAAAAATGTCGCTGAATCGACCATAAAGCGGCTGGAAGCTCGTCGAGGTGAGCATATACCCGGACGGCACCCACGATGCCACAGACCCGGCATTGAATGAGGCAGATATGGTGGGCATCGCAGTCGCGATAATGACGGAGTCGAGTGCGGAAATGGCGACACAGAGAGCAAGACCCGCAAACACGGGGAGAATTTTTCTGAAAGGGAGAAGATTCGTCTGATCCGTGAGCTGCAACGGGGGCCCGGTCCGTCTTGAACCATCCGTTGCTTGAGCTGTGATCGTGGAAATGGGCTGCGACGAAGCTAGTCTATCGAAGCCGTTGGGTTCGACGTAGGGAACGTTGCTTCGCGAGTGGACCGTATCCAAGGATTCCCCATCATTCTCTCTCGACGTAGCGACGCTAACGCCGGGAGGAGTCTCCGGGTCGACGGTCATGAAACTTGGCAGGACGCAACCCGAGACAGAAATCCTGTCTTGATGGATGAAATCCATCATGGAAGACCCGAATATGAGCTAGAAAAAGTACAAGCAAGAGATGTTTTACGGCCACTGCAAACCAGAGTGGGGTATATGCAAGTGGGCAGCGCCAGGTCGCTGAGTGTATCGCTCGTGCTCACCATCGGTCCTTATGTACCTCCAACTACTGCGGAGATACGTTTTGTCTTTTTTTTTTCTTCCTGCTGCGGGCACGTTGCGATACTTGCGATCCGATAGCCAAGAGAGCACTTTTGCCGTCTTTGTCGAGCAGAATGTAACGTTTGACCAATTCTCGACGCCGGAGTCGGATAGTAGTGGTCGCTTCGCCCAGCCTGCAGGTCTTGGCATCCCCGATCCGCAAGAAGGGCCGAGCCGTCTACACTTGACCTCCGGGCGGCTGCTTCCTCGGCGCGTAGCTCTGATAGGGTTCTGTTCTCCGGGCCTGCAGGTACTGGAGCCGATGATAGAAAACGGGGGTCATTACCTCACCGTTCTGCAGATGCGCTGACGGCGCGCATGCACGGGCGAACGAGATGTTTGTTTCTTCTCCTGAGAGGCAGTCGTCCGCGGACAAGTGCTCGTAGAAGCCGAGTAAAAAAAATAAAGTCTAGAACGGCCCAAGAACGAGCACCACGAGGCCTGCGACCGCTCATACTGAGACGTCCGCTTGGAGGGCCAACCAGTCCAGACGGCCTCGAAGCAGTAAAGACAACGTCGTACGGGGCAGGTACCGACGGGCGCTTAGAAACTAAGAAAGGCTCCGCGTGGATACGGGCGTTGAGGATCAGCATGAACGACCCGAGAAAACGAGCTGCTGCATCCGGGCTGGAGGCTCATGTTCCGGTAGTGTAGAGCATGCTGTCCGGTGACGGAAAAGCGCGTATCCTCCCCAGCTTAGCGGAGCCAAGCCGCGCCCCGTTCAGCAGCGTTCGCCACTGTAACGGAGCGAGCCAAGGTGAACCTGAACCTCAGGGGAACGTCCATGAGGGGCCGACGACTCACCTTGCGCAGGCCGCGCTTCAAGCTGGTGCCTTTTGATCGTGCAGGGTCGTCATGTTAACTCAATCTCCCGATGGGCCTGAGAGGCACCAGGATGGAGCAAGTTCCACGAGGGCCGACACCCTCAGGACTCCCGCTTGCTAGTACCGAATCCAAGTATCCGTGCGTGAGACACTCCGAGTCTCTCAAACTCCCTCGAACACTTTGAATCACACTTGTCTCATCCTTGTCACAAGCGCTCGCACGACCTGGGGTAGTCGGCAGTGTTGGACTCGCCGCACGGATATTTTGATGGTTCAGTAACTGCGACCCGACATACAGCCCACACTCATTAGTAGAGGTCTGGTGGTCCAACTTCATCATCTCCCATCGTTTCCAGATTTCGTTCACTGTTCGGCCTCTAGGGAGCATCGTGTCTCTTAACCAATCTTGGCTTTGCGCACGCTGCGTTGTCCTGGGCCCCCCATCGAGTTCCTGCATCCTAAATTGCTCACCATAGCGGTAATGACGATGATGTTTGCCCTCCCGCTGACTATGATGCCTTTATATGCCAAGTCCGTCACGAAAACGCGAGCGTTGGCAATGATAGCAAATGGACATGATTCGTAGTATTACTCTCGTTCTACTCTTCATTCCCCGGGAATCGCACGTACAAACGGAGGTATAACATGGAATGGGTGAACAAGCAAACAAGATGATGAAGATACCGCCAGAAAGAGAATGAAGAGAATGAGGTATCATGAGACGTCAGAATGAACCTAAATGAGATAAATAGATGAAATCGGTCCACGACCATGCTCAAAGTAACGAAGTGAGCCCTCCCCCCCGGAAAATGCACTCTATAAAAGCAGGGTCACTCATATCACTATTGTCCAGTGGGTCCCTCCCTGTCCGCCATGGCCTCTTCAACGGCGCGACATTGTGAAAGAAGCTGTAAAATAACAGGACGCCCACATGCATTGCGGATAAACTGCGTCTGTGAGGGTTTGTGTCAACACTTTCAAGCAGGGCGACCTGTGTGAGAAATGAGACTGACGTTCAATAGCTCCCCGGGGCTTGGTCTTGTCCCCGATTCTCTACCACAGAGTTTCAAGAACTCGTGGAACGAGCGCGAATAGTGTTCAGGGTGTGTCAACGGGGGCCACTGCGAGCCAACATGCCGCGCAGTCTGGATGGCGAATGACACTTGGATTGATGGCGAGACAGGCATCGAGAACGGAGGGACAGTCTCTGCGAGTTCCCAAACAGTAGCCCCAAGTGACCAAACATCGACTTTTAGAGCGTCATAAGGACCACTAGGAGGCTGTGATTAGAAAAGACGGTCCGTTGGACGGGGGATACACCTACGCTCTCATCTCAGGTGCCTGTACACAAAAACGACTTAGGAGTCAATCCATGCAATCAACGATCCCCAATGTGTTCACCGACCTGCCAGTAAATGACACCAACTGCCCCTTTCACCATGGGTGCATTTCGATCAACACGAATAGCGTTCGAAAAGTCAGCTACACAGATAAAGTCATACGAGTGGTGAGTACAATAATCTATCACATCATCCAAGTGACGCACCAAGCTTCACGACCCCATTCGCGTTCACTAAAAGGTTATCGCTCCTGACATCCCGATGGGCGATGTGTTGTCTCTGAAGATAATCCAGACCATGGAGGACCTACCCAACAAGAGATCATCAGTACTCCATGGGCAGGCGGGTAATAAACACCTACATCACTAGCAAATCTACTGACGAGTCTCTCTTGCAGAGAGAGACCCTCTGCGACTAGACCGATCACGTCCGCGAGCGATCTTTCCATGAGTTCCATCCGTATCCACAGCGAGGTGTCCACCGCACTTGTAGACCCCGCACCCTCAGCTTTTGATGTGTTTGGGCCGACATAAACAGCATCCGGTAGAAGTAGGTGTTCATGATCCAGATCCTTGAGCAAGCATAGTTCATGTAACACCGAAGCTAACTTGTTAGATACTGACGAGTCATCTGACAGGGGGGGCGCAGATGGTGGGGGTGGTAGTGGTATCCGCTTGATTGCGACGTGCGACGTGCCAGGCAGTATAGGCCGTTCAATGCTCTCTTGTTGTCCTTGCGGCCGAGAGTCTGCAAACGAGGAAACGACACGGGCAGCAAATACGGAACCACTTTCGCCTTCGGCAATCTCGACCAGGTTCGTGAAACAGGTCCCCGGGTCGCAAGGAGTGATATAGGGCTGCAGTCGGGATAGCAGAGGATGAGTATCGGGCGGTATTGATGTGCGCGGTCCTGACGAGCGTGTCCCTGAAAGGTCTGATCGTGATTCGTTATCTTCACTCTCTACATCGACACCTCCAAAGGTATTCGTTCTTGAGCTGAGCAGTCTGGCCTCCACGGCCAACTTTGTCCTTGGCGCGGCGGAAGGGGACCCCCCACTCACCCCATTTGGTATTGTCGATGGTACGCTTTCGCTCGATGGTTTGGACACCACATCTGAGCTCCTATGTGGGAAGTGGTGACCAACAGGCGACACCATTGCCAGTATTTGAGAGACACGCCCTAGGGAAGTCGACCTGAACCTCGATACCCGGTGTGACGTCGAGTCTGCCTCCAACTCAACAGGGGGTGGTGGAGGTGCTGGCCACTTTGACTGCGGACCGTCGTTCAAGAGAGAATCATCAGGCGCTTCTCCTTGTTCTTGGGAACGTGGTGACTCCACGCCTATATCAGGCTTGTCATAGGGCAAAGTCTGAGACTCGGTGTCCGCGGTCGAAACAGCGCTCTCTCGACGAGAAGTCAACGAGACAGTATCGGACTCGATGACGCTCGCAACTGCGGTCCGGACAACTTCCGTTTTGGCCGTTGTTATTGTAGCGGGCGTCACCGTGATCGTCGACAACCCTGAATCGCGGTCACCGGGATTAGGTCGGGCAGGCCGAAGGGTCTGAGACGACCTAAGGAGGGAATCTGATGGTGAAGTGGAGTCTTGCTTGAGGCTCTTTCGAGGTGAAGAAACCGGTGTGAGCTGTGATGGAAGAAGGGGTGCTTGAAAACCGGGCTGGGATGGAATTAGTTTCAAGGGTGGCAAGGGCAACGTAGGTGGCGGGTGAGGTGACTTTGGCGGCGCTGGGCGGAGTTGCGTACGGATCTGGGATAGGGGAATAGGGACCGGTAACGGTTGGGGTTTTGCGCCGAAAAGTGCATTGACCGGGGATTTTCCAGATATGCCTGTTATAATGTTCGTTCTGGGAGGCGCGAGGGTATGGGAACCAGGCAGTACAAGGGGAGCGGGCTTCGGCTTCGGCTTTGATGGAGGGGAGGGCGGAAGTTCATCTATATTGACTGTATTGGGGGATTCTGGTGGAGAGGAAGGGGCCGCTGGAGGTAGCTCGAGGTCTCTACCAAGGGAAGAGACATTGGGACCAAGGGAGACATCGGGAACAAGTGGAGTCGAGGGTGCGGCTGGCCCGTCGACTTGTTCTATTTCCCTTGCCGTTGTCGTCGCATCGACGTCTAGGTCATGTCCTCCGGCATCCGGGGTAACCTTAGTCTCTTCTGCCTTGTTCTCCACCTGACCCCGTTCACCACCTTCAACAGCGTCCACCGTTGGTCTTGTGTGGGATCCGAGGGTAAGGTTCGCTCCAAAGGATATGTCAGGTAAACTCGGCGCTGCATCCGTCGACAAAGAATTCGACGTCATCGACGAGGCAGCCCCGCTCCCACCAGCCATTGACAGGCGCGACATCCGTCGAATGGCTGTCCCCCGTTCCTCCATGTTTGCTGCATCCCTGATGTATGGCCCCATCAAAACACTGGTTCTGTTCCCTTTACTGTCGATTGCACTGAACAATGACTCGGACCAGTCCTCGAGATTATCCTCCTGATGGAAGGATATCCGAGGTGGCAGCGTCGTCAGCTTGGTCATCCTCTTGTCGATCACCAGCGGCGGTATCGGTGATAACACCCTCCTCGGCTGCGTGGGATCCATCTCCGCGTCTCCTCCGTGAACGGAACTACCACTGTAATGAGATGAGATATCCAAAACCTCGTCTGCAGTCCTAGGAATATTGCCGAACGAGGAGCCCATTGTATAGTCGCTATTTTCAACAATGGGTACTTCTTGATCCGTCACTGTGCTGTCGTGAATCCTCACGCCAGAAGGCTCACCGAGAATCTGTTCCGCGGGAATGGGAGGAATGGGTCTATTCGGTGGAGGTGGCCCACCAAAAACTGTAGACCCCTCTTTCTCTTTCCTAGGTGTCCATTCTTCCTTATTGAGTGAAGCATAGGCAGGAGGGGGTTCGGCGTAGTTTTCTACTTCGTACGAATCAGATGACGAGTTGACGACATGATATATTCTCCTGGACGATGACCGCGGCGGTGCAGATAATGGTCCTAACCGTGGATTTGAATGAGAAGGTGAGGGTGAGGCAGAAAGATCGGAATAGGTGTATCCACGCGAGGGAGTGGGTATAGGGAGTGAGACGGAGTGAGAGAGTGGAGATGGTGCACGGGAGGTAGGGGAAGGAAATGCAGCATGTCCAGCATCGGAATGGGCATGATGCACCTGGATCTGTGGAAACGTCGGCGTTCGTGGCGTCTGTTGATCCTAAAGGAAAAACACGCAAACGGTATGATGAATTGGAATCCATAATCGCGATAAAAGTCAAAAATGATTACCTGCGACATCTGCCATGGCCTGGGAGAGTGAGCGTGGTGTGAAGAAACGCTGGACGAATCAAAAGGGTAGGGTTCGATTAGTGTTTCATCACCCATCCCTTGATCTGCAGCCTCGTCCGGGCCGTCCCCATCGACGAGCACATACTGATCGGATTCCTCGCCTGTTGCCCCTCCGCCCCTCACCGGGCCACCGGAATCTTTCGCATATGCCGCATCACTCGTCAGTGAATTCTTGATGCCACTCACAATGGACTTCATCGAGAACGACGGTGTTCTTGGTGAAGGGCCTGGACTTGGCCCCGTGGTCGTGCTAGTGGCGATGGAATACACTGATGTGGGATGGGCCGCGAGGGCATTGCGCCCCTTTCCTAGACTCGTAGAGCGTGGGACGGGTTCCAGCAAGGTAGCGGAAGACGACGCAGAAGTAGAAGTATTCGGTGCTATCGCACCCAATCGTGGGGACGCGGGCCTCTCGCTAGAGTAGGTGTTGGCTGGATCGGTACTGGAAGCGAAACTAGTCGCTGCTACGCGTCGACGGGCGTGGATAGCAGCGATCTCCTCCTCGGTAAACCCTACTTGAGATAGGGCGGTAGACCATGACGGTGGAAGACCGATATATCTGTTTGGGTGCGAATGTCGCGTCAACAATGGTCGGTTGATCGCACGTATGGGTGAAAAGGAAGCGTCCGTACTCACCCTTCGTCAACATGTATGTGGTGCTGTGTGATATACAAAGTAAGATGGAGCGGGTATCACGATTAGAGGATGCACACCTGAAAATTCCAAGGCAATGTTATCCCCTCGTCTCCGTCTACTTTCTCTGGTGCACTCTCGTGTTCACTAACGCTGGCACTCCTGCTGATGCTCTCAGACGCACTGGCGGTATCCGAAAGATCCTTGCGCGACTTGTTCCGTTTAGCCAAGTTAGCAAGCTTGAACACGCTCTTCTTCGGTTTCACGCTGGAGGTGGTCGCCTGGCCCAAAGTATAAGAGCTCGAGCTAGCGCCGATCGACAGGTATATGCCGCCGACGTTTGGACATGAACCACTCGAGTCTGTGCTTCCGTCCACGGAAGGTGCAGGCAAATATTCTCCTGGGCCACGACTGAGGGACTTGAAGGAGCCGCCGGATGCAGAGGGAGCAGGCGACGCCACGCCCCTTCCGTTTGGACTGGCGAAAACGGTGTTTGACCGTTTTCCAAATTCGAAGCCGGCGCTTGGCATGGGGGGAAAGGGCGAGGAGGGGGTTGCGGGCCCCGAGTTCGTGTCTGGGCTGAGGGAAGGGGCAAGCGACGCAGCAGAACGGCTGAAGAAGGGTTTGTTGTAGAATACGGATGGGGGTGGGTTTAGGGAAGGATTGGGAGACGAGGTGTAGCTTGGATCCTTTGGCGGCGGTGGTGGCGCGACGTCTGGAGGGGACGGGTGAGAGAGATGGAATGCCATCAGGTTACGAACGGTACCGAACGAGCCAGGGCCAGCGCTGGACTTGAGCCTGAGGACATTGAGGGAGGAGAAACGAGAGGCTGGCTTGACGCTGTCTTGGGGTGAGCTGAGGAAGGGCATCTCGTTTTTTCACGGGCGTGGTCGCATGTGCTTAACGAGCGGGCGAGTGTGAGCGAGTGGGCGGACGCAACTGGAGCGACGCGTTCAGCGAGTGGCGGAGGAGACCATATTCTGCCTTTCTTTTCACAGCCAAGACGCCTACTACCACTACACTCGTCGCCTACTACTACTACACTCGTCAGTGCCAAAACCCGCTCCATCTGTTCGTCGTCTGGTAGTCCATACACCCCCGCGTCTCCTTCCAGCTGCTCACAGACGCAAACGACCACCCGCTCTCAGCTGATGCATCGCTCCGTGGCGTCGTCTCCGCTAGCACATCTCTCAGCGTACCCTTGACGTCCCCCGCGTATCGCGTCCGCGAATAGCTACCGCTATGTCGCCCAATCGACGGAGGCGGCAGCATCCTCTTCACAATGTTGCGCACCACCTGTCCGAGCCGTCCACGTGTTGGCTCTCGACATCCCTGCGGCTGTAGCAGCGCGGGCGAACGTCGAGACGCCCGGACGGTCGCCGTGGAATCCGTCTGCGAGAGCTTCGGTGCGTTCGCATGTGCTAGTGCAAAAACGTCAGCCAGGTGGGAACGGGAGGCTTGGGCGCGCGCCGGTGATCGCATCGTCCTCGGTGGGGTGCATTCGATCATGTCAGCTTGGCGCTGGCTGTCATGGCCGCGTTCTCTCCCACTTGGTGGTTGTCCGCCAGCCCCAAGTCGTCGAGGGGTGCAACGTGCTTGCTTCCTGCCACCCGGTGACATCGTTTTGGTTGACGAACAGTATCCCCCGCTTCCGCTGATCTTGACATCTGTCCTCTTCGATGGCCTCTTTGGTGGCGTCATGGGTGGAGGTGCCCCTTGTAGACCCATCTCTACGATAGTCCACTTGTCGCTGCAACGAAACGGTTGAGCCAAAGGGTGAACATGCGACACAGGTTGGTCGACGGGGACCCACGCTCGTTCAACCCACCCCGTCTTCTTCAGTTCCATCCTGGCCAGGCGGTCGAGGCGGTCCAGCGGACTGCTGGTCAACAACTTGAAAACGGCACAATAAGCCAAGCTCCGCAACAAAACACCCCTTCGTGACACGAACCATGTTGGTGACATCGTACATCCCATCTTCCTGTGCACGAATGTCGCGCGCGCTACACTCCAGAGAGTATGAACATACCTGCTCAAAGACTTTTTCCGAATACTGTGGCTGCTTGCGCGACAGACGCCGCCTGGACGCGTGCGGAGACGGCGTCGCACACCCCCAAACGCAAGCGTCCGCCTGTTCGTGTCGCCCCACGTCCTCGTCGTAAGCGACGTCAACCGATGGATCATACGGCCCATGTCTTGCACTCCAACACACGCTCTCCCCGCTCGCAAAACTCTGCACGCCATTCGTTTAGGGAAAAGAAGAATCAGGGCAAAGGATGCAAGCAGTCGAAAAAAAGGGGGGCAAAATGACGAACCGTCGACAAGTGACGTGACTTGACGACGTTCACCGCGAACAGCTTCAGTTCCTTGTCCGTCCTGTGCAAAGACGGATTGTCGAACGCGTCCGCGACCCGCCCGAGCACCTTCAACGCGTCTTCGGAATCCCATCCCTCTCTCGGCGCAGCGATCGTGCTCAACGTGTCCATGCGAACCAAGTGAAATTGGCGCTCAACCGAGATGGATGGTGGGCGGTGGCGACGGCGGCGATGACGGGGGTTAACGCTCGAGTTGGCCAAGGATCGTTTTGGCTGACAGGGACACGTTATCAGACCTCTTATGACGGTGCGACCTGTCAGCCTCTGGGAATCCGCCTTGTCAGCCACCATCACTGAAATGGTACTTGGTGGCCTTACGACACCGTGATCAGAAAAATCTGCCTGTGTTCGAGGTCATCTCTATGCAGGCAGATAGGATTCGGGTTCAACGAGGCTCCTCCAGCAGCCCTATCGGGAAGCATCGGGCAAGTACAGCAGCTGGGGATCATCCACACACCAGCCTGCTACAGTCATCAGTACTAGCACTCTGTATGATTGTTGTTGAATGTACAGATTACATAGAAGACGGTAAGCTACAGTTTATGAGTCATCGTGTCATCTATATGGCTTGTGGCTCATTTGAAGCGGTGTTATTGTGTGCTGGCTCAAACGGTGGTGGATGACTGTAGCTGGCGAGTGAACAAGTTTCCTAGTTTTGAAGCCTGCAGTGCCTGTGTGCTAATGAGATTGCCCTACTAGTACGTACCCGGCCGTACGGTATGTAATCGCCATATGCGGGTTGATGAATAGACGAAATATATATATTGGAACCCGATATCTTACGAATAAGTACATACAACCAGTCTCCAAAAACACGTCGATGACCATGGCGCATGCTATGACATGGTCCGAGTTAAAGTGACACAAATCCGCAACTGCGACCAGACTCTACAGCTCAATTTGGAGGCGTCGCCGTGTAGATCCCAACGCCTCCAGACATGAAATCGAACCCGCTCGTGTTAGTGTTTTGTCCCACAGAAAGGATCCGCTGGACCTGCGTCGTAGCATTCGTCGTCACCCCGCTCAAACCGGCACTGGCCCACGGCACAAAGACTTGCGAGCTGTTGAAGTTGGTGGCGAGGAACAAGTAAGCAGTGCCGTTGTTCCAGAGACCAATGTCGACGCCCTCAAAGTCGAACGTCTCGTGCGTAGCATTACCATCAACAATGAATGGTTGAATAACATCGGCAATGATTGGAGTCAGAGCGACGGCCGTTCCTTCGATCGTCGTCAGATTGCCCGAGGTCGTCGGGTACTGGAAGGACATGGAACCTGGTGAAGCGTCAGCGCGCATCCAAAATGAACCGTGACGTCAGCTAATACGTGCCTGTTGCGCCATGACTGAAAGAGGTCAACTGCATGGCAGTCCATTGTTGTCCAGTTGGAGTCGTGTTCCAGTAACTCCAGACACAGGTCAGGCAAGTGACAAATTTATGATAAAGCCGACTCACACTTCGCTGCCAAAGGCCTGAGGCGTGGTCCAGACAGCCTTGGTGCGATCGTAACCAAGGATGTTAAGCCTGTCCTTGAAGGTTTGGATACGATCTGTGATATCATAAATACTTCCTTGGCAGTTATCACAACCGCAGTGACCAAAATCGGGAGTACACGGTGTATCCCAGACAGGCGAGAAAGTGGCATTGATGCCGACTGGGTACGCATCCTCGATTACGATGTCTGCGCCCTCAATGTAAGGAGAAAAGTTGTAGTCCTGCGTTCAGGGTTCGATCATCCACGCCAAAACACCCTTGGGAAATCATTACCTGGCAGTTGAGCACAATGGAGACAGGATGGTAACCGTCCAGCGAATAAATCAAGTCGTAGGTGTCACGAGCGGCATTAAAGGGATCCGAGTTCCCATCAGGCTCGTGAGCAGTCTCCCAAAGAAGAAGGTTGGGGAATGTGCTATAAGCAGCAACTTGCTGAGCGACGGCAGTCAAGTTCTGGTAGACCCTGTGGGGAAGAGATGATAGGTAATGAGATTTGCACGCTCGAGCGAACAACGCACGATCGCATATCAAAAACTACGTAAAGTCCGAGCTCGATGGCTCTGTTGAGAACTTGCTCGAATGCTGTAGCATTATTATAGGGAGGGATTGGGTGAATCTGCGAAAGCGTGAACTTTGGGCAGCAGTGAAATGGTGAAATGAGACGTACGGTGTTGAAGCCCTCTGCTTTAAGTTGATCAACGAACGTCAGGTTGCTCTCAAGATACGTGTCGAATGAAATATAGAAGCCCTGAGGAATGAATGGCCTGAATTGACTACTGCTTCCGTTAAGAGATCGTGTCCACGGTGCACCCGTCCGCAAGTCCATCTTCACCACGGAGCTATTGCTGTTTGGAAGGTAAAGGAGAGACGCTTCGGCAGAGAATTGTTGTGTAGACGGCTGCGACGTTTCGGCCGTATATGTAGCGCCGCAGGTGATGGTGTACTGGGTCCTCTGCGCCACGAGAGAGCTAATATTAACAGAGACCTCATACCCGGTGGCATTGACGGGGACCTCTTCCTGGGCGAACACCGCGCCGTCGATGCTGATGGTGACATTTAGTGTGCCGAGATCCGACTCGGACGAATTGGAGAGCAAGATTGGGGAAGCGCCCTGAATGTACTGGTAAACAATAGGCGCATCGATGAGTATGATGGTGTTATCTCCGTCTTCCTCAAGGTAAGGTCGGAAGGCTGGCGAACAGCGGAATGCTACAAGAGGCCCGGTACTGGTTGGAGGGAGTGGGAATTGGCCACCAGGGGGAACAACAGTCTGATTGGACATGAAGTTCTTTCCGCACCTGTGGGGTTGGAGTCAGGTGGACCACCCTGCACAGGGTTACTCCTGGTCACGCACCATGTTGAACCTTGCGCAGAGACAGGGATGAGGTGAGCCGCTGCGAGCACAGCGGCGACAATACGAGCGCTGTGCCTCATTTTCAGAGCCCAGTGAAGGTGTCAGTTCGAGCAAGGAGACTGGGACTGGAATCCATCGACCGATGGTCCTTATATACTCGCCTCTGCGGTTTCTCTGTCGGAACAAAAGGCACTGCTAAGGAGCCACCTGCCTGCACATGAGCATCGGACCGTAACGGTGGGTTGACCCCGTGAACACACTCCTGAGCAGCTTCTCGCACCAAGCAGGTGCTACAGGCTTGGCTGTGCGCGATGGCAATGATGATGTATAGCATTGCGGGAAGAAATGGATCTAGATTGTGCGACCTGTGAGTTGCGCGCGAAGCATACTTGTGATGATACTCGCCCTTGGCTGCCTAAGAAGGCGAGCGACAGGAACAGTACGGCCATGCATGGGGTTTGAGAGTTCCCGGCCATAGGGCGAACTAGGAACGGACTTGCTGTCCGCTTAGTCATTTTCTCAATTATAGGTTTTATCCCCGCATAGTGATCGTACCGACACTGTGTTGGTACCTCGTTCTGTCGGGAGGCCCAATGACCACGCTGGCCGTGGCTTGTAACAGACCCGCCAATTGGCATGTTTCTCCCGGAACTGTAAGCCTCTGCGCCTGCCAAACTCTCCTTTTCGTTCGGTCATTGGATCTCGACCCAGGTACCCCTGAGACGCGGTGGCTGTGCAACTAGCCACCGCTACAAATGCTGCCGGGTGACAGTTTGGATCATTATCAACGCCTCTGTGCCAGTGGCAGCCTAGCCTGTAGGCATTGGCCGACTAAACTTCGCCGTGTTCCCAGCTTTCCAAGCAAACACTGGACCGCGCTCACAAATCCACGGTTGGGGGCCTCCCGGCGCGCTGATCCAGAAAGCTGTACGCCACGCAAGACACGGTCTTAGTGCGCATTCATTACCGTGATCACCAGCTCCAAGGTCGTCGCCCAACCGGGTTTTCAGACGAATACCTCGGAAGTATGGCCCGTTCAGCAGTGTCGGAGGAAGAGCTTCGTGCCGCGCTAATCGCACTGAAGAGAGAAAACTCGACGCTCGGAGTCGCCAAGGTTCATGCCTTGCTCCTTGGGGCTCACCCTACGTGGGCGATCAGTGAGAAACGTGTCAGAAAAGTCTTGCAGAGCGAAGGTCTGGTTTCAACCGGAAATAACACCGGAGCTGGTCCAACGATCGCAGACCACCCCAGGTCCCGTCTCAACAAGGGCCTCGACGTGACCAAGTGGAGCAGCAGAATAAAAGTCCACCATTTTAGTGCTTTCAGGGGCAAAGGTCTCGTCGCCACGGAAAAGATAGCCGAAGGCGAAGTAGTGTGGAAAGAAGACCCTTTCATACTCGCCCCAGAATGGTGCGTCTCTAGTAACTGCCGCTCCAGACCTGCGACGTTCATGCTCGCTCACCGATCGTATAGGGAAGTCTATGACCTCCGAAAGTCATCCAGAGCGTGTGCGTTCTGCTCCACTCCTCTGGGGAGCCATTCACCACTTCATCTCCCCTGCTCGGCATCGGCGCCATCCGCGTCATGTCCGGCCATGTTTTGCAATCGCCTCTGTCGCACGCAATCGGACAAGGTGCACCCTCTTCTCTGCCCGGCCCGCAATCCAGCATCGATCGCGCTTCTCAAGTTTGCGCGCAACGTCGAGTGGATGGCTCTCCATGCGCTTGCGCAATGCACGAGCAAACTGTTACTCTCCATCCAAAGAGATGACGGTACGTTGGATGAAGACTTTCAGGTTATGCACGGCCTCGCCGAGCTTGGAATGGAAGAGCGTTTCCGGGCACTTCGGTGTGTGTTGTCCCGCCCAACCCTTCCGCCGCAATCCAACGTTTTTGTTTGGGAAGGGAGAAGGGCACCGAACCTGATCGACAAAGCTGGAAAAAGGCTCACGAGCTGTTCCTCTGCGCATTTAACGCGCCCAAGGCACCGGATGAACAGAGAAAGCTGGCCAGAATCTTGAAAAGACCGATCCCGGAGCCGATACAGAGCGAGCTGTTCGAGTATGCCGCCTTCCTGCGCGGACTGGGCCGCATGAGCCTCAGTCAGTGTGTTCTCACCCACGGATCATCTCTCCCTGACTGAACAGCCCCTCTAGATCTCGAAGCGCACGGCGGGCTCTACCGGCTGCACTCACATCTCAATCACGCGTGCACGCCCAACGTCTCCGTGCGTCATCTCGATCAGTACACTGCGCTCTCGCGCATCACAATCGTTGCCAAGGCGGCGATCGAACCGGGAGAGGAGCTTCTCATCACCTACGTCGACCCCAGCTACGATTACAAGTGGCGCCGCAGAAGGCTTCTCGAATGGGGCTTCGGTCCTTGCCAGTGCGAAAGATGCCTCGCGGAAGAACGAGAGGCGAGGGCGTCAGGCACGGGCACTGAAGAAGAAGAAGCGGAGCAGCTCGCAAATCAGCTTAGAGCGGGTCTGGGTCTCGTGTGAGGTGACAGAGAACGCATGCTGGAATTCGGAGCCGGACGACTCGACTCGGCGTACATTACTCAGGGACGTGCCAACCCCGAGCCACACGGATACGATGCTCGCGCCGCTTTGAGGTCGGTTGGGCTGTTGACATACTGTGTGATTATTGGCATCGGGCAGCTCGGATATTAACTAGTCTGATGGCCGGCATCCGGTGGACTTCAGCCTCCTGCACTCGCACCGGTCGGAGACCAAGCAATGCAGCAGGAGCCGGCACTTCCGAGAGGTACTCTGGCCAGGAACGCAAAGTGGACGTCACCATGTCACCACGATCGACACATCTGAAGACGCGCAAAATTTTGTCGAATGCGAAGCGTGGTACAGGTTGCATGGTCGATGTACAAGATGAACAAATCGGGTGAGTGAACTTCATTCGTGAATAACTTAGATAAAAGGAACATGCATCGGTCAGTCCACCCTCGGTCGCTTGCCCGGTCTACCATCCATTGGCTCGGCGTTGCCATCTGCCTCTGCCCTAGCTTCACCCTCCGCTCGCCCTTCATGCTCGCCGAATCCACTCCGATTTGTCGACGGTCGTTCAACGGATTGGGAACGCGACTTGTAATTTGGCTGTCCATGTTGGGAAGATGGCCGTGGTGGGGCACCGACAGCGGACGCAACACCATGCGGGGGAACGCCTCGAAGGACCTCTAGCTCGTTTTCGGCTCTCTGCCGTGCCGCACGTTCTTCCTCCCACAACCTCCGCATTTCTTCTAGCTGGGCCTGCAAGTCCCCCATTGCTTGATCCATCAGCAACTTTTCGAGTGTCCACTTTTCGATATTACGTGCTTCGTTTTCTTTGAGATGGTGGATGTACTGGACGGCACGAGCCAGGATGGCCCCCTTTGCCTTTTCTCCGGAGCTGTTTGGCACAATCCGGCCGAGTTCGTTGATGCCTTCGTTTATGTTGCCTCTTCGACGACGCTCGACTTCTTTCTGGGTAGGGAGTAAGTATCCAGCGTCACGCCAGATACGGATCAGCATACGTGATTGTCTTTTCTTTGGCGAGCCCACTCGTCTGTGCCCATCGCGGCAGGTCGATTTCCTCTTGTCCGACCAGAGCCAGTGGCGGATCCAGTCTTGGGTTTGTCGCTGTCCTCGTCATCTTTGACTTCATCGTCTTCTTGGGGACCGGTGGGGATAACCGGTGTCTGTCCGGCGGCGGCGGCGACAGCAGAGAGCTGACCGAGGTTGGGAGGGCCGCGAGGATGCGAGGATGGGCCTGGATCGCCAATGCCTGGTATGGCCTGCCCCGGTGGGTGAGGGGGAAAACCAGGAAGCTGGTGGGGGATCTGATGTTGGTTGGCGGCTTGGATGGGGAACAGCCCCTGAGCGAGCGCCTGGAGCGACTGGGCTGCATCTGGCCCGAGATCCACCTGGCCGTTCTAGTAGAACAAGGCGAGTGGCATGACATAACGTGACCAAGGTCAATCATCACGTGGTGCATGTGATCAGTGACTGCTGCACTGCGACAAAGCAACAAAAGGTATGAGTGCATACCTTTTGAAATATCTTGAGGATGCTGGTGACCTGTGCGGCATCGATGAGCTGTGGGGTCTCGTTGGTGGAGGCGGAGATGGGGCTGGCAGAGGACGAGGCCTGTTGATTGGGGGGTGGCTGGGAGTTGACTGAATGTGACATGATGGCTCGCGGACGGGCGAGGAGGGCGCGAGTGGGCTCGGGTGGATGCTGGTCACGGGGTGAGAGGGCGAGGTCACGGGAAAGTCACATGTCGCCGTTTTATTCAGCCAGTGGACCAAACAAATGCAAAGCGGCGCCACCGTCTCGGGCAGCGCCGCCCCCATCCAGCTCGTCGGGGTCGCGTCCTGCCTGCCTCGCACGACGACCAGCGCACGGCGGGGGGCCACTCGCGGGGTGACGGGACTGGGCGGTGTGTCCGTGCGAGGCTGGGCCATGTTGGCCCGCCTGGGAACGAGAACGCGAGGCACGAGCTGTGGTGGGAGGCCGAGGGATTCGAAATCCTAGCGCGTAGTCATCCTAAATTCCGTTCCGTTCCAGGGGCGAACAACGTTGGGTTAGCTCAACTCGGCCCTCTTTGTAGTCCGTTGGGCGCTTGTCACGAGTCTCTTGAGGCTCGGGCTCTCAAGTTCGTCGCTCTTCGTCTCTCTCGCTCTCATGCGTCGCCTCAGCTCAGACGACCCGTTCGCATGCGTCCTGGCCCCCCCTTCCGACGAAACACCGGAAGCAAGGGATGTTCGCGAGCATGCAGAGGCAGAGGCACGGAGGGTGAGCGATACCATCGACGAGCAGCTCCGCCTGGAACGCATCGCCTTGAAGAAGAAAAAGAAGCCAGTCAAGGTCCTTCTCCTCGGCCAGAGTGAAAGCGGTATGTGTTTGTTCGCTTGTCCATCCCGTGCCCCATTTGACCTCCGTCGGCTCAATCGCTAGGCAAGTCGGCCACGTTGAAAAGTCAGCCCTCCCTTGCCTGTCCTGCACTCTCGACTTAAGACCTCTCGCCTAGATTTCCAGCTCCAGTATGCTCGTCACGAGTGGGCCCAGGACAAGGCTGCCTGGCGTACGGTCATCTTTCTCAATCTTATTCGCAATGCCATCCATGTCCTCGACATGCTCTTGAGTGAAATGTCCTTGTCGGACGACGACAGACGTCCTGGCGGCGCAGAACACGACTCGGGCTGGGGACCGTCTTCTCACACCTCCGTCTATCGCTTCACCGACAAGCACCGCTTGCTGAAGCTGCGCCTCGCACCTCTACGACGAGTCCAGGCCGATTTGGAGAAGAGACTTGGTCCGGCCTCCCAAGAAGTCTATTCCTCTGCTCCCGTGTCCCCGGTTGGCAAAGATGGCAAATCCGAAGCCCATTTCCGCGAGTTTGGCATCCTTTCCAGGAACGGTTGGAAAACTGCTTTGGAAAAGTTTCGACTGGGACAGAGAGACGATGGTTTACCCGAGCCGGCTTTGCGGAGAAGGGAGGAGGAGAACGATCAAACCGCCGATGTGCTCGTCGGCTGCAGGGAGGACATGAAGAATCTTTGGAGCGACACTGTGGTTCAGCAAATCCTGGTGCACCGGAAAGCACGCATTGAGGACTCTTCTGGATTGTGGGTGTCTTGGGTATCACGGCTTCTCCTTGTTTCCTTACGCATGTTCCAGTTTTCTGAACGACATCGAGCGAATCGCTTCTTCAGACTACGAACCCACCGACGACGATATTGTCCGTGCTCGATTACGGACCGTTGGTCTCCAGGAGCACAGGTTCATCATGGGCGAAGGTTGGTCGTTCATTCCCCCTCTTTCTTCTACCAGAGCGCTCGACCGCGTTGCCATAGGTGGGAGGGAGTGGATGATGTATGACGTCGGCGGCACCAGATCTTCTGTAAGTGGCCTGTTTCCGAACCCCAACAGTCACTGGACTTTGTGTGTTCAGCGAGCAGTCTGGGCATCCTACTTTGATGACGTGGATGCGATCATATTTCTGTCTCCAATATCCTGTTTCGATGAAACGCTACGCGAAGACTCCAAGGTCAACCGGTTAGAGGACAGCTATCAACTCTGGCGCTCTGTCTGCTCCTCCCCTTTGCTCGCAAAAACGCAAATAATTCTCTTCCTCAATAAGTGCGACCTCCTTCACAACAAACTCAAGCGTGAGACGCGGATAAAAGACTATATTCCGAGCTTTGGAGATCGGAAAAACGACACGGTTACGGTCATGAAATGTGCGTGATTGATTCTTCCAGTCATCGAACACGTCGGGCCCTTATTACCCGGACCCTGCTCAGACTTTCAGTCACATTTCAAAGAAATCTTCAAGCTAGTTTCACCGGAACCACGGCCATTCTTTGCTTATTTCACATCGGTCATCGTGAGTCTACCCTGCCGATGACCGTTACATGTTCCTGTGCCTCGGGGGGCAGGAGAACCCTATTTTACGATTGTTTCGGATCTGACTTGATTATTCATCTCAGGATACCAAGGCGACTGCAGCAACACTGAGTGTCGGTGCGTGTTCCTCCATGGGTTTAATGATGTTCCGAGTGGATGCTCATGAGTGCGACTCAGTCGAGGAGAGTATTTTACGGTCACATCTGAAGAATGCAGATCTATTATAAAGCGTTACGTGTCTTGTGTGGAGCGACGGGTGTACGCCATAGTTTGCTTATTCCAAATTATTTACGCTACCTCGCGAGGTGGTGCGCGTGTCTCTGTATCTTTGGAAATAGTCCGTTTCCGAGGGGCTCGACGTGTGCGGTGTGGACGGACGCTATCTATTGGCAAAAACACTAACCAAGGTTGTCTAACTACGCAACGGAAATGGACGGCTCCCTAACTCTGTCCGTCCTCTCTCCCAGCCCCGTTCCGCAACGTGGGCGTGCCTAGCCCGCGTTCGGAGCGACTCTGCTCTTCAGGAGACTGCGTTCTTGGAAACTCGCGCGGAGGAGACAGCTCCGTCGCACTGCCGTGCGCCGTGAGGTCGACCGCAGGGCTATCGAGCTCGTCCTCAGAATCGCGCACCCCTCCCTCCCCACCGGCGGCGGCGCCTGGGACCTGTATGTGGGCCAAGGAAGCGTTCCGACGAGCCCGGCGCGCATGGAACGTTCGGCTGGCGGTCGCGTTCGAGAACAGGGGCAACAAGTACCGTTCGTCCAACGCCTGGAACCACTTTCCGTCCTCTCCGACCGCTGCCGTGCTGCCCCCTTGCTGCTGTTGCTGCTGCTGTTGCTGTGGAGGGTGCTCCTGACTATGACCACCGCCCTCGACACGGGCCCCCTCAGGGTCTCCGGCAACGGACGAAGTCGTCGTCGCCATCGGAAGGACCTCGCCATCAGAGTCGAACGAATCTGAGGACGCCATCGAAAACACGTTGGTGGCGACAGGAGACGACTGTGCGTGGTGATTGTAACTAGTACGTGTGGCGTAGTGCCTTCCGATCCGCCCAGCCGCACTGCTGTAGCCTTGCTGTGACGCTGAAAAGTACGGCATCCCGTCGTCGTCGTCGTGCCGGCTCCACCCGCCAGACGCGCGGCGACCGGGCCATGCGATCCGTCCAGGCGTGCCGTCCTCGTCGCTGCTGCTCGCAGCCTCGTCTTCGACGCCCGTCCTGATACCGAGGATTTCGAGCATCCGAGCGGTCGTCCCCCCAAACACGATGACGGTGAGGACGACGACGACGAGAACGGTGATACGCAGGGTCTGTGCGTTCTCCCCCTTGAAGCCGGCTGCCAAGGCGACACCGACGGCGCCACGCAGTCCAGCCCAGAACAGCATCATCTGATACGAGTGAGGAAGTTCTTCGTTGCGCTGTCCGCGGGCATGCTTTGTGAAGAAGTTGATAGCCTCGGACAACGGAAAGACGGCAGTGTAGCGAGTGAAGACGACGGCGACGGTGGTAACGGCAATGAAGAGCGGCTTCACGTAATTCGTCACGCGTTCGGAGGAGGGCGGACTCGTGAAAAGGGAGAGACCGAGGTATATGAAGATAAAGTTCTCGGAGAGTTGTGCAAGCGTGGAGAATATGTACTTGGTCGTGCGTTGCGTCTTACGAGACATGGTGTGATACGCATAATGCTTCAGGGTTATGCCACAAAAGAGGAGAGAGACGATGCCAGACATGGAGAGACCGTTCGAAAAGAAGTAGCATGTGTAAGCACAGAGTGCAACAAGACAGGACTCGATCGAGGGGTAGAGGCTCAGAGAGGAGTGCTTCAACACGAGGGACATTGCAAGGCCGAAACAGACACCCAATGCCATCGACACGCTGAAGGAGAGAAGGAAGATGCCGATTCCATGGAAGACTGACGATAAGAAAATCTCCGTTCCATGGAACCGTGTCAGGGTTCTGTGAAGCACTCAGGGGGCTAATGTGGAGAACGGCAAGCTGTCACACTCACTCATACATGACGATGCTGACGGCGTCGTTGAGAAGACTTTCGCCGAAAATGATCGTGTATAGTTTTGGGTCGACTTTGTACTGTTGAAAGATGGCAAGGATGGTGACAGGATCTGTAGCAGACAGCGTGGAGCCGAAAATTAAGCACTCTAGCAAGGTGACGTTCAACGATTCTAGCCCCAGAAACGAATAAAGGTACACGAGCACACTGCACTAAAGCGGGTAAGCGACGTGGCAAACGACGCCTGACATGCGTGCGCACGCACCCGACTCCCAAGGCGGAGACCGCCGTTCCGAGAAATGCAAAGGTGAGAATGGAGCCAAAGTTGCGGAAAAAGTTTTCCTGCATGGCCAACAAGCTCGTACGCAAGGTGAGCTATCGAGCAGGATAGCACGCACCTGTTTGAGCTCATAACCCGAGTTCAATATGATCGGCGGCAGGAGGAGGTTAAAGAAGAGGGTATGTTTGAATGTCTAAGCCACGATGGTCAGCTCATCGGGATAGGACCGTCCTTGAACGTAAAGCAACAGGCGCATGCGTGCGACCAAGGAGACGCCGACTCACTAGCATTTCTCTCATCATGGTGCCGGGCGCCAGACGGACGACAAGGCCGACAAACATGCCTGCAAAGATGGAGACGAGTGTTTCGTGAATGGCCCGTATGCGCTTTATTTGTAGATAGTAGGAGGTCCATAGGGAAAGGATGAGGAGCAGGCAGACGAGAAAGAGGGACCACGAGGAATAAAACTCCTCCTCCTCCGGGACGGGTGCGGCAGACGGTTCAGCGTCGAACGCTTGGACGGGGATCGAGCCGAGTGTGAACGACATTAAGTTCAGAAAGGGTCAGCAAATCCAGTGCAGGCGCATCCGTCGCTCGACTCCTCGCCCGCAGTGACGCTAGGGCGATCGTTCTCAGCTTAGGTAACACTAGCCCATTAGCATTCCTCTACTCTACTCGACTTGACTCTACTCGACTACCCGCGCCGCGACGCTTTCGGCAACGTCGTCCAGTTGGGTTTTCGCTCGTGCGCAACCGGCGCCTCCATCCTCTTTCGATTGTACCACTCCAAGATCGCTCTACCCGTGTCCTTCATCGTCACCGGTGGCATCGGCACCGCCGGGGGAATCGCGAGCGCTTGCCGAATACGTGGCACTCGCAGCAAAGCCGACTGGGTGATCGCGAGGGACACGCCGGTAAGCACGCTCAGCCACATTCCCTGGTCCCAATTCGGTGTACTGCACAGAGAGAAGGCGATGCACTCACCGCCGGCATCCAAGACATCATGGGCAACGTCGCAAAGCCAGCCACTCCCATGACGTTCATGACATGAGCCATGACAGGTTTTGTTGGATCTAATTCCTTCTTCGAGAGCTATCCACCGCAACGTCAGACGCCGTCCAACGCCACCAGAGGGATTCTCACCGAAAGCTGGAGGTTCATGGCAAGGAGCACGAACATGGGCATCACATAGCCCCCAGTGAGCGTTAGATCCGGGAGAAACCAGACGCCACTCTGCGCCAGTTGTGCCACCGGCAGCTGCGTCATACCCTTGACGGCGAAAAACAACCCGAAATTACCGACCATCTGGATGAGGGGGGAAAGAGTCATGGATCCGACGGTCACGCCCGCCTTTTCGATCAGTTTCTGCTTTTTGAGCATGAACTCCATCTGTGCCGTGCGATCCTTGACACCCTGCGCTTGCTCGTCGAGGGTTTTCATCTGTTCGGCATACGGACGAAGCCGCGCGGCGGAACGCACGCCCGAGAGCGCGCTGGGGATGAGGAGCACTCGCCAGAACAGCGTGCCTGCGATGATAGTGTAGAACCATGGCATGCCAGTGGTCACTTGCAACAACTCAAAGCTCCAGGTGATGATGCCCGACGGCCACCAGCTCGTGATTCCGAGAGCAGCAAAGTCTCCGTATTGGAGTGATGGAATAGCGCTGCTGACGACTTCGGTCACACCAGACCCTGGAGCTGACACGTCGACCGGGGGCACATGAGAGAGAGGCTCTATCGTGGAAATGCTGCCAGCAGTGGAACCGGTGGATCCGACCTGGGATATCTGTTCGGATGGGACATCTGCCGAAGCGACCGTGTCCTCGAGTGCCGGGCGAGATGAGGCGGTCTTGACCTGTGCGACTGGCTCTGGTGCGTGTCGAGAGGTATTTGCGACCTCCCAGGTCGCCGACTTTGACCACCAGTAATTCCGTGTGTTCAGAGAACCCTGGCGAATGGGCAAAGGGTCTAATGGGCCCTGCGCATGCTGTTCCGTGGTCGACTTTTCGGCTACTCTGAGGAGGTAGAATTACATACCTGGAACACAGCAAGCCGGTCCCAAGGCTGAAGAGAGGCCCGAGCGAAAGCCCTGCAGAGGGTGGTAAACACGCGTCGACCAGGATGCGAGCAGCGCACCTATGACTTGAAGCTCGCAGAGCCAACCGGCCGCCTGCATACGCCGTCGCACCGAGCATCAAGACGGAACGAGACACGAATTTTGCCGCGTCCGGGAAAATGAGCACGTGTGAACCAAACCGGACCAATTCCCGTGAACGCAGAGCGAACCGGGTCGTGTGCTCCTGACGCGCTGCGATCCCGGTCTGGAAACGACGCCAACGTCGAGAAAGAAACCAAAATAACAAAGGGGCCAACTCGTTTTTCGCAGTCGATCTCATCGAGCTCAACGAGCTCCGTGCGCGGCACCGAACGTTTGATCACGATGCATACCGGCGCACTGCGCTCGCGAATCTAGGGTACGCGATCGCGAGTCTTCCGCCTGTTCGACGTCAGGTTCTACCAAAGTGTGGCCCCCGTTCTTCTCATTCCCAGAACTCTCGGGCGTGGCTCGTCATGCCTCTCTGATGCCCGTTGCCTGTTGCCCTCTTTGGTTCGCTGGCGGCGATAAGTCGGCGATCTCTTCCTGGTCTTGTCCGCGCTCCTCCTTGGGCTGGCCTCCGTGCGCGCGCGGCACTCTCGCCACGACGTTGCCGACCGCAGCCCCAGAAAGGGTGTACCGACGAGCTCTGCCGACCAGGGGCCAAGAGCAGGCACGGGAATACGGACGGCCCTTTGTCACTGCAGGGTTCGACGTCCTGGCTGTGGCGGTGACCGTGTTCGCGCTCGAGGTGGCCTTGCTCGTCCTCATTTTCCAGGTCTGATGGCCGCTGTCGATGGCGTGTGGACGTGGGCACTCTCGTATCATGGGGCAGCATTCAATGCTTGCTAAAAACGCGCGACTCGGTTCCTCGCACCGATTTGGTGCAGATCGCGGGCACGATTTATTGTCGACTTGTTCGGTTGGCCAAGAGGAGCACGGCAGTCCTTTGTCTCCTTGTAGACGCGTCATTGTGACCGCATTCATTAAATCTCACCCTTGCGTGCGTTATCATTGACACTGGCCCGCACCCGCTACGCTGAATGTATTACCCGCACTCTTCTTCGAACACCTGTTCGACAATAAGGAGACGTTGGCGGAACATAGGCGAGAGCCCTGGCTCCGGCCCTCTCTGGAGATCCCCGCTGGCTATCTGTGGAACCGATCATGTTTTCTACCAAGGGATGCCGTGATTTTAAATTTTAAATCCACGTCGAAGAGCAGCGGATCGGATAACAAGGATCCACCGCTCGCCTGCGGGTACAGAAAGTTGGAAATCGTGGTAACGTATGCCACCAGTCATTCCTGGTATATGCAAGTGATGGAATAAGTCAACTCAGTCCGGAAAACCGTAAACATCAATGGCTGAGCGTAGAAAAGTACCAGCTTATTAACGACGAAAGCCCGATGTGGTGATATACTCGGCAGAAATGTAGAAAGCCTTCACAAGGATGCCACCGCCAAAGCGACGACGCCTAGGACCGTGCTGACCGCAGCGGAGAAGTCGTAACCACCGACACGCGATGCGGCACTGACGAGGCCACTGGACAAGCCCCCAGCGGCTTGGACGGCCCCACCGAGGAGGGAGGAGCCACATTCACTGTTGGTAGCGTTGTAGAGGGCGGATTGGCCGGATAGGAGCAGACTCCGACTAATGCCAGGGGCGTAGGGATGGTTGGACTCCCAAGTGATGTACGAGGTGATGATTGACTTGGTGCAGACAGTGCAGAGTTCGCTGGAGGGCAGGGAAGGCTGGAGGAACAGGAAGGGAATGTTGTTGGACTGGTATGTTTTAGCATCAGGAATGTAATAAGTGGCGTTGGAACCGGGAGTGGATGTGGTGGTGTAGAGAGGGGCGCTGGTTGTGCCCGATGGCGTGGGCTGTTTGGTAGCGCAGAAATCTCCGCTGTCGTCCTTGGCACACACGGCGCCCAGAAGAGGCGGAAGGACGTACAGGGCGTCGTAAGTCAACTGGATCTCGGCGTTCAGGGAAGTGGTCAATTCGGCACTGCAGGCGGCATAAAAGGCACTGAGTTGGGCACCGATGGCGCTCTGAGAGCACTGAGAGGATGGACTGGGGCTGCACAATGTGTCCAGGGCGGAAGAGAGGGAGGATGGCGTGGAGCTGGCGCCGGGGCTGAAAGTAGCGAGCGTTGTTGTGAGGAATTCTAAGCAAGACGCGAGGCTGGCATCGGTGTTCAAGGATACGAGATAGGTGGTACAGGAGGAGGAGATGCCAGACGGGATGAAGGGGTTTTGCTGGCAACGAGGGTGAGTGAGGATCACAGGACAGGACGGGGGTGACGTACCGACTGGGCGAGTGCTGTGGCGACGAGCGCGGAGAGGACGGCAAAGGAGAGGAGGGCCATTAACGAGCGGTGTAGTTTTTCGAGGACGTGGCGACGGTCGAACTGGCGGTGGGCAGACGGGACGGGCGTGGGAGCGCAAACAGGGCCACACAGAGGCGCCCCTGTGGCCTTGGGGGGGGGAAACAAAAAGGCTATCAGGACGTCCCTTGGGCCGTCGCTGTCGACGGGCTCGACTGGCATCTGCCGATCGCCCGCCTTGCCGTTTTAATTGGCTCGTCCTCGTTGCAGTGATCTCCGTTGCAGTCGCATCACGGATCGGCCCCTCACACGCATGACGAGCTCTGCACGACAATCAGGCGGTCTTTCCTCCATATGTCTTCCTTATCAACCACCCGCGCCCGTACACTGCTCCCATCTTCACCTTACGTCACCTTCACACCACCTGCGGGCAGTCCCTGAACACCTTCTCACATCCTCCTCAGCACTCCCCGGTCCACATTTCCACCACATTTCTCTGCCTAAACTACCGCTTATGGTATTTGTTCGTGGACACGCTCGCTTCCCGCATTCATTCCATCTTCGTCACGCTCTCCTCCCGCGCTCCCCAAACCTTACAGCCCACTCTGGATCTCGTCCAGTGCCATCAATCTCATTCCGCGCGTCGGGTGTGGCGCAGCGCCCATCCAGAAAAAAAAAAAAAAAAAAGAGAGGCTGAGCCATCGACAACCTTGTTGCACCATGCGGTCCCCTCTTCCTTTCAGCCGAATTTTTCCCATTGGCAACGCCCACCGACGTTTCGCCACCGCTTGTCCTCGCCATCCTCGCCCATCGCCTACCGCAGCCTGCTCGGCCCCGACCAACGCCACCGTGGCTTTTTTTTCTCTCGCGCGTTCGAGCGACGTTCCCTTCATCTCGTTTTCGCATGCACGCATCCCGGCAAGGCTGCGTTCCCAGCGCTTCGTCGACTCGGATTTTGAATTCAATTATCACGGCCTGACACTGGCGAGCACACGCACACGCTTCCCGGACGTAACCCGGTGAATGAGGGGACCCCTCTTTGTGAAATCTCGTAAAACCGTCCCGCACCATTATATCGCTGTGCGTGGCCTATCAAACTGATTCGAGTTTCTAATTCCAGATCATGAATCAAAGTTAGCTCGTGCACAGCTTGCCAGACCCCCGCGTCATAAATAAATCTGTCACCGCTCTATGTGCGATCTACGAGGAGTAATGCACATATATCCATAACCCCGTGCCAAGTGCGTCGAGACAATTTCCGCAGTTAGACACAGCTGGCGGAGCTAAAAAGCGCGCACCACCCCCCACCCCCCCTCCCCCCCCTTTCAGGAAGAGACGACCTGGTCTCCTCCGTTCATTAACGCTTCATTAATGAACCAATAATCCTATTGTGCCGTTTTGGACATGCAAAAGATGCCTCGGACCCCCTCTTGACCCGGCACACTGAGCGTGCTCCAGTGACCGGCAAACGTCGTCCTGCTCCGCAGGTATCCTTCGAACACCCACGTCCCACAGCCATCGCCCGTATTCTTCTATTTTGTGATAAACCAAAACGAGCGACGTTCAGGCCAACCGGGAGAAACGGGCAAAAAGGAGAAATGGGGCCGCACCGACTTTCTCGTCAAACTTATCAAACCATCGGTCAGTCGAACCCGTCCGATAAAGCCATACGAGCCCCAGGCTGTCTCAAATCGGCGGGGCGTCTCCCGGGGGGCGTGAGGATCAAATGCCTCATCAAGACAAAAAGGGGCACACCTCGCCTGTGATAACGACATCTAAGGCATGACGGGGATTCCTAACCCCCTCGGTCGCGCCGCTAAGGCGGAGCGGTTCATAATGGTAAGTTTTCTCCGAGTTGCCGTCAGAAAACTGAATTCTCTTTCAAAGAGCAGGAAAAAAAAAGACAGGTATGACAACCGTGTGTCCACGGACAAATAAATGCGCACTCACCGTGGATTCCTCCTCGCTAGCGGACAGGTTCCGGACGACATGTCCGTCGAAGCCATCTTGGGTTTCAATGGGCAGGGGCAGCCACGGGCTAAACGTGGCATACTCCTCCAGCCGAACCTGAATGGGCTGCCGACACAGGAAGTCCTGATGGTCCCCTGGGTCGGGTGTGCCTACCGGAGGGCATGAGGTCACAGGTGCGACCTGTCCGATATGTCAGTTGCCCTGCGTCATTTCCTAATTCGAGAATTCGCGGACCATATAGCATCCTTCCCAGACGCCCGTCAGTAATCCAGGAATGTACGCCAGGAGTTCCCAAGCGTCGGTGGGCGCGTGCAAGTGACGGGCTATGCGACAGAAGTCTTCGTCATGCATGACACTTCTTGATGGCCGTTGCCGTTCTCTCGCGAGATCCGTGTTTGATTCACGAAATCGGCTTTGGAGGAACGAATCTGCCACAAGCGGTGTCCTTCTTGTGGTGACTGCAGCGAAGTCATCCATAGTCGGCCCGTGCCGACCCGTCGCGGTCGCGGCAGCTTGGGTGGGTGGGAGGTGGCGAGGAATCTGCAGCGGCGTCACCTCCTTGAACGCAAACGTCAGGAAGACCGAGGCGGTGACAAGGTCGGGGATGGATATAGCGGAGTGGCTGTAATAGCTCGTTTGCGGCCAAGCTTTATCGCCGAACGTCGTCCCAACGGCTGGCTGATCGGGTGTCTGGTCGTGCGATTCGCTGGTCGACGCGGAGGACCTCCGTTCTGCCGCGCCACTTACGTTGGCTGAATGGGACTGTGATGCGGTCAGTGTGGGTGCGCGTTATGCAGACAGCACTCGCCATATGCTCACCGTTGGTGCGGGCGTCGTGTAGGGACGCAGTAAATTTAGAATCTGACCGCGATCCCACAGCGGCAAAGAGGATATCTGGTCTGATCAGGACCGTTTAGAATCGGGGTTTCATCAGATAGCAATCGTGGCTTACTGTGCGACAACACCAAGCACGCCACCGAGACGGCCAGGGCCAAGACCCGCCCATCGGTCTCGCTGTGTGTTCGCGAATGGCACTCACGGAGTATGCGTAGGATCCACTCTCCGACGCCCGCGGTCTGAAGCTGGAGCTCGTTGAGACCGTCGCTCTCCAGGAGCATCAGGTATGTCGTCCAGAGATCGCTTAGGACGTGCCGCGCGGTTTGACGAAGACGTATTCGGCGTAGTACGCGTCGGCGGAGTCGCAACTCCGAAGCTAAGCACGACGTCGTCTGCGTGCAACGTCCTTGTCGACGAGCATGGCCATCGAGATCAAACTTGTCGCGAAAGATGTGTGCGTAGAGTTGTGGACAGGACTCGACGGAGAGGAGGCGGTACATGTGCCGACAGGAGAGCATGAGATGAAGGAGCACATCGAGGGATGAGGTGGGGGCGGGGTCCACCGCGTAGAAGGCTACGTGCGTCAGCACGTCGAGGGGGATGCGTTCCAGGTGCGAAGACATGGTATGACGAAGGGACGGTCCGTGTGGGCAGGCTTAAATACGAGACGGCCAGGACTGCGCGGCGGCGTGCCGTGCATAGCGTAACGGTATCGCCGTATCGTTGCATAGGGAACTTGGCGTTTCCTGTTGGGAAAATCATGTTGAATGGTCGCACTGCAGTGCGCCATTGCAGTTACACGGGTGAGATCAGATCTCGAACGTATTTAAGGCATGGCTTCGGTGACCCGCGTGCCTGGTAGTGATTTCATTTAGCCACCTTGGCGCTCCTGCGGACGAGGGTGGTGTTGGCTGACCAGAAGCACCGCTACTCGAGGCATGCCAGATCGTGATCAGGACGACGACCATGCCGTGTGGAAACGCGAGCTTGGCTCTCGTCGCGTCCACAATTTGCAAACTGGGTCGCGGTTGGGGGGACAGGTGCCATCGGCAGCCCGTCGCGCACACGGAGATGAAGCCTGCTTGGCCTGTGCCCTCCCCATCCGGGCCACTGGCAGCCGTGGCGTCCTGGACCGCATCTGTCGGAAGCGCGAGCAGGTCGAACACCCCCTTGGTCACCACCGCACCCAGCCGAGCTAACCTTGTCCCACCGATCCGGTCACCTCCACGCGCACACCCACGAGCTCCCCCGGCGTTCGCCAGGTCGCCGACACCGCCCTGCAATCGCCAGCTCATGTTCGTGCACCGCGTCGGTCGCTCCATTCACCAGATCACCCAAAGCAAATCGCCTTCATATCCTCCATTTGCCAACCGCCTCGAGCGATCACAGCGCGTCCCACCCCCTTTCTGCCTACACATACAACACCTTCTCCATATACGTCCGCGTCACCAACATTCTTCCGGCCTAAAGTTCTACACACGGCCGTCAATACAGGAAGGCGTGAATGCACATCTGGCGCACTCTGCATCGCGGCAATGTCTGTGCTCTGCACATAGTCCTCAAATTCTCCAATCTTCTCTTGCAACTCGTCCAGAGACACCAGCTCGTCCTCTGACGACGGGATAGACCGCATCAGTCTCCCAAGGCGCACATACAACAAACCGCCCACGCACCGACAACGAGAGTGATTTGCAGCTTCTTGATACCATACCCGACAGCGACCAACTTGCTTGCACCCCACACGAGGCCTTCTTGCTGGATCGACCGGACAGAGTCCTCCAGCGCTTGCAGGTCGGTCTCGTCGTCCCAGGGCTTGACCTCCAAGGTGACAACCGACTGTTGCGCATCGCGTCAGCAATGGCGCGACACACACGAACCACATCAACCTTGGCAGCCGCCTTTGGCTTATTGGCCTTCTTTGCGTTATAAGCCGCAACACGTTCCGCCTTGATCCTTTCCGCCTCCGCATCTTCCTCCTCATCCTCGTTGAAGAGATCGATTTCTTCCTCCTCTTCTTCTGCGGCAGGAGGTGCAGAGCCTGCTGCGGGCGCAGGCTGAGTAAACGCCTGCCCGGCAGTACTGCTGCCGGACAAGGTGTCGAATTCCGCGTTGTAAGAAGTGATGTGAGAGTACCACCTCGCTACATGTTGGTAGGTGGCAGGAATTGGGGCAGAAACGGCTTTGTAGACGTGCACGTCGGCTTGGGAAGGCGTGTATCTGCAGAGAATGTTCTAGTCAACACCAGGTCCCCGTCTCACAACAAAGATGGGATCAGATGGCCGAGGAAAATGTTGTCTGCATGCTGGTGCAGCGGGGTCTAGTCGCTTCTCGGAAACACGGACCATGGCGTTATGTTCATCAAGCGTGATTGGGAAAAGGAGAGGACCCAACGCAATGGAACTCACCCTTCGATGTAAGACCTTGTGGCAAGATGCTGCTCAAGCGCACCGAGGTTGGCAGACATATTGACGTGTAAAACGACTGGCAGTGAGGACCAAAGTGAGATGGCGGGGATGAAGAAAGATCGATCTGGCGTTTTTATGATTTCGATATGTCTGTTTAGGGTAGGCGTCATGCGCTATTGGAGTGCATCAGTTCCTCTTTGGGCGTGCTGCTCGAGGCTGAGTCCTCGCATGTTGATATCTCCCGGTGGGTGATGCTAGGGTGAGTGCCTCACCTGGGTCGGACAGGCTACTAGCCGTCCCCGTGCTCTAACCGAGACCGAGCCCCCCGAAGTTGGTCTGCCACAGAGTAGCGGTATTTGGGGTGGTGCTGACATTACTCATAGTGGTAGGATCCATCTGGCTGTCCGCTCTCCCAGATCACTGAACAAGCGGTCGGTGCAGCGCAGGCGAGGCGATAACGTACGAGGCCTGCGACCTGACACCAGCGGGATCGCCCACGTCGGTACCATAGTACGTTCCGTAATTGCTGGCCAACGGGCCGTCTTTGGCGTCGGTGACTGTTGGCTCCTTTGTGGCTTCCAATCGTTCCCCCGTCGTGCTCGCCACCCGTCAACACTTGATATCATATCAGGAGGGTGGTGCCGGTCTTCGGTATAAAGCAGTTGCGCCGATTAAAATTCGACGGAAATTGCTCTCGAAAGTTGATGGGGCATTCATATAACCCGTTGGCGTGCTGGGCACTGGCACCGTCTTCTTACTCTCACCTGCACCGGCCATCCCGTGTTCTCGCCGTCTCAGCTTCTAGCGGAGCCTCCCACCGAGTGGCCCTACAATGTGATTCAGCGGTGATCACGCTGGCTCGCACTCTCCACGGCCCGTCATGTGTGGCATCTTTCTTCCCGCTCGCGAGTCTCCCAGCCCACCAAAACATGCGTGACGACGGTCCAGTCGAGAACCCCGATCGACACCGTTTCGCACATAAGGGAATATGAGCGTTTCCGCGCAATGGAAGAGACCCGATCAATGTGACTCGGTTCGCTTGTCCTCGAACCTCATTGACGCCCGACGGGTTTCCCAGGAACACATTTCCGCCAAGCTCTGGCTCGAAAGTGGCTTAGCCGCAGCGACGAAAAGGTTTTCGTGATCTCATACCGCTATTGGTGACGAGGACCCGAAGGCTCCCATGTCCGACTCCGCCCCGTCTGTTTACGTGGCTGCTTTGGCCCAGCCAAAGATGCAATCAACCCTCTATCCTCGCACATATGACTCGCGGGGGTCCAATTACACTCTCCAATGAAACGAATAAGCACCCGAAGGTTGAAAGGACTTTAAACTCTCGGTTCGGATCTTCTGTCATCTTTTCTCTCGATTCTCGAGCTGGCCCTGTACACGGAGCGGAGAATTTGGCAGTGGCTAGCGTAAGAACAAAAAAAAACATTGACAGGTCGACTCGTGTATTGGCAGCCAGCCTGTCTCCTTCCCTTTTCTGTCCTAGCTGTTCCGTATAGGACTGGGCGGAAGTTGAGGGCGTCGGTATGTCCACCACTGGCAGTTCCAACTTCTCTTCCCGAACCCGTCGGACTCGCAATCTGCGCTCCGTATATTAGGGCACACGACCGCTTCTCCACTCAAATGTCTCGGGCATATCGTGCCAAAGCGTCGGATATCCTCCCTCACATGCATTCCGGCCTCCTGGCAACCAATCCCGACATTCGAACAGCCGTGTCTTGGTTTGTCTCATCAAAACTTTGGGTGGCTAAGCGTGGCGTCCAAGACGAATATGCAGGCAGCAAACAATTCGATCCATGTGGAGGTTTGGAGGCACCTCGTGGTCTCGCTTTCGCGATAATTGATGTGGGCCGGTAGTACGAGCGGGATTCGCTTACAGGGGCCACATATGCCCTGGCAGGCCAGCGAAATTGATCCAAATCTGAGATTTATAGGCTCATTTGAGTGATAGATTTCTCGCGTATGCCTCTCGGAATCCCCCGAAGGCCCCGAGCACATGCCGCAATCGCGCAAGTACGTATTTATGTCTTTTCCATCATTCGGATTTAACCGGTAAGTTTGCAGGCCCATAAGCAAGCCGCATCGGGTGCACCGAGTTGTGCCCAAGTGCTCGCCTGACGGCGCCTCTTCACCGCAGTTCGCAGTGCTACGCTTACGCTCGTGGGAGGCCCCCGTCATGACGTGATGACGGTCTTACCGTTCCCGGCCACACTCCAAGACACCGTCCCGTCATGGATCCGTACATATAGTTTGTGGCTCTCTCCGTCTCCCCTCGCGCATGAGCATGCCCACGGCCTCCCCAAGTACACTGCTTGAAGAGATCGCCTTCTCAACCTTGAAATACTCCTTGCGCCGCAACGACCGCACTCTGCCCTCTCCACCTCGCCTGCCCAATGTCACATACTACGTCGTCGTCGGATGCGAGCCCCCCCTTCTATTCCGTGCTGCTTTTTGAAAAGTTCGACATGTCCTCACCTCGCCGTCATCTATCGCAAGACCGATTGAATCTTCGAAATATCACTCAAGAGGTCAAACGCCGCTACACTGCCCTAAACATCATCCGAAGGGGGGATGTTTGGGATCCCAGCCTAGCCGAGGCGTTCGCAACAATCTACGTCATGCTTCTCGAGGACGACGAGCGTAATTGGGAGCAAGTCGTTTGGGCAGGCCTGCCCGCTTTCATACCCATCTTCATGCGCCAGCGCTTGCTCGAAGGTGCCTCCGATAACCATGGGTGGCCTCTAGAAAACGAGATCAACACTTTAGCTGTTTCCCTGTTGTGGTTAATCAATTCCCGAGGTTGGTGTGGCTTTGATTTGCAGAGCGGACCCGCGGTACACTCACCATGTTGCATATAGCTCACCTCGATCAAGAAACGGACGAATTGCGCAATGAGATCATGTCATATGTAGCTCCGTTCGCTCTTGCGGGCTTCCGGGTATGTGCGCTTCACATTTACTTGTACCCGACCTGACGTGATGGATCAAGTATCCATGTTTCACTTTCCCCGAGAATTTATTCCTCTCAGCGTCTGGGATTTCAAATCACAGCGGTTATCCAGCCGATCGCCCTACCAACATTATATTGGAATATTTTGGTCAACAGACCACCTTCTGTCTACCTCCAGTCGCACCGTTTGCGATACTAAGCTACTTCGCGCGGATAGAGCATTTCCATCTCCAAAATCCACCCGAGCTCCCACTGAATCGCCAAGATGCCATCGCCAAAGGCATCCTTTGCGGTCCTACAAAGGATGATATCGACGATTTTAATACTCAGTGTGCGACGCGAGTCGCGTGTGGGAATTATGGCGACCCGTTTGATAGGCTTCTCAAAAGTCGCAGACATGATCCCGATTGGCGCCGTGGATTTTCTAGCTCTAATCCAGCATTCTCGTATTCCCATCTGATATACTATATCCCTGGCACTTTCTCGGGACGCTGGCAGGGGTCTTTTATAGTAAGCCGACTTCTTTGATCGTTTAGGTTCCAACTCATTTTTCCAGGCCCCCTATCAGGAGGATTATCGGTCGATGTTTTGTTTTTCTGATGTACCGTCCCCTTTTCCGACATTCGGTCGGTTCCCTCTTTACGTCCGGTTTCGCGAGTTTTATTGCTATTCCCCCTTCACGCCATTGCCAGTTGCAGAAGACGAGATTTCGTTTTTCAATGCATTTTTACCTCTAGGGTGTCGATGGCACGAGGACGAGGTAGGCCACCAACCTTTTGGGTGTTGCTGGGTGGGTTAACGCATGTGGATCGATCAGACAGGGATCGAGTTCATTGGTCCAAATGATTCTTTCAGAACCCATTACACGCCCCTCCGGCCGTCCAGAGACGTAAGTGATGCCGCGAGTATGGGAGCGCAGGATGTTATCATCAGTGGGACCGTATGTAAATTTCTACTTGGCTTCGGTCGTTGGGTAACCGTCCTCGACAGACGGAGGCACCGTACGCTACAGCATGGAACGGTTATAGATATATAGGAAGAATCCGGCCATCAGACGGACTCGTCGTACTATTGCGTGAGCCGGTATGTGATTCGTCCTGATGTCGTGCCATTGTCTCACTAAACGTTATAGATGGAGCCTCAGAGAGTCGACCTCGGACGTGCATTATTTCGAGGCTATGGTGGGTGTTCGAGTATCCTCGTACAGGAAACATGGCTCACTCTCTTGATCAGTTATTTCTTCCCGTAACTTTGTCGGGAGATGGAGACACATTGCGAGCGCGGAGCAGCCGGCAGAATGGGAATCCATATTCAGCCTTTGCAAAGAGGTAAAATTACGGGAGGGCCACCCAGCACCCTGAGAAGTGAATTGCCTGGAACCCCGCTTAGCTTACCAGCGTGTACTGAGGTCCCTACGGACTCCACGTCGTGCTACCATACAGTA
The DNA here is from genome assembly GCA_038089935.1 of Boletellus emodensis. Taxonomy (NCBI): domain Eukaryota; kingdom Fungi; phylum Basidiomycota; class Agaricomycetes; order Boletales; family Boletaceae; genus Boletellus; species Boletellus emodensis. The sequence goes on from JBBPLU010000018.1 coordinate 82,081, forward strand.
ATGTTTGTGCTCGGAGATAACGAGCTTGCGCTTTCCAAACTTGGCAAGCGCACTAATGCGTCGTGAAATGGACTATACTAGTAGACGCGTGGTGATGCGTGTGTACGTCTCATGACTCGTCTTTATCGGAATGACCACACCCACCTCCACGCTGGAATCCATCCCACAAGAAGTACTTGAGCACATCGCTTTCTGTGCAGCGACGCAGAGTCTCGTCGGACCTCCCTCGGACTTGCTTCCACTGCTCCTGACGTGCCGAAATATCTACCAGACCGTGTCCTTTGGGGCTAACCCCTACCTATATGCTCGCATATTTAGCTCGAAATTTGATACGCGTTCTGTCTTCCGTCGATTAGGCTCGCACGTTAGTGCACCTCGAGTCCTCGCCAATGAGCTAAAGAAGAGGTGGATACATCTGAAGCGAATAAGGGCACGGACAAACTCTCGGATACGAGATGCAGAATCGCCGCCGACAGGCCAAATCGACCTACTCTGGTTCGCGTACCTTATGATGCTTGAAAACGACGAAAAGAACGAACGACAACTCTTGGACTACGCAGAGATGGACGTCTGGCTGTTGGAGTACTGGTTCGACGACGACGGCGCTTCCCTGGCGGCGCACATGCTACTTCATCGCAGCTGGCCCGTGGAGGGCACGAAGAACTCTATCGCCATGTCGCTGTTTTGGTTCCTTTTACGGCCCGGTGCGTCCTGCTCGCGTGGGTCCCCCGTTCCTAACGACGAGCTTTCATAGATTTCCTCATGCGGGTTATTACTAGAACGAGAATGCACCACATGATCTCCGTCTTGAAACTAACTGCATTGGCGGCCAATCACGTATGCCTTCCACGTTGAATGATCGTGCTCGTCTGCTTACCCGACCGGGTTTTTTTTTTCGAGTATCCAATATGCCGTCCATCCTGGGCCGAATATCTCCCCCGATCAGAGGAAGCGATACCACCCAGTGTTGTCACGCATTTTTCCGACACGTATCAATTAAATCCGCCGACGCTCGCCCCTACGGCGATCCTTGCGTTTTCCGTCGTTGCATTGCAGTTGTTGCTACCTACTCGGCAGAACTATGCCACGGAACACTCGTTTCGATCTCCCGTAACCTTTTCGTCGACCGCAAGACGCAGTGAGGAATGGGACACGACCTGGTATCGATGTATCAATTCAAGCGCGTTCGATCGTCGTCGAACGGTCTCGGAAATACACGCACTGGGTTCCTTGGATGGCGTTTGGGAGGGCCTCTTTGTTGTGAGTACGCGAACGCCGCGTTGCTTGGCGCATCGATCCCATTCTGTCCCTTTCAGTACACCGAGTTCGACTCGTACGCACTGTTGCTTTCTGGGGGCTCGCCGTCCGTGTTGGAACAGAGTTTGGTAGCTCACCACAGACAGACGTGGAAACTGCGTGAATACGTCCTTACCGAAGATCAGGAACTCGGTGGAGACAAGCCCCGACCCCTGGGACTGGGCGATCCCTTGAGGGCTCACTTTCCCACCGAAACACGAGTTCGGGAGCTCAGAGACTCCATCGAACTTCAAGAGCCTGGAAGAGACGCAGTTCGCTATTGGCGGCCATCCTATGCTAAATCTGACGGTCACAGAGTGATGGACATCATCGTCATGGGAGAGGTACGGCCATTCTTGTCTTCTTCTCCCTCCCCACGGATGACGGACTCGTCTGACTCGCTAACAAGGGTCACTCCGCCTGGGGTCAGTTCAGCCTGTTTGGTCGTGTGCGTCCGCTAGATGGCTTGATCAGTCTCTCCAAACAATACGTACGTGTAGTTTGTCCTTTTCTTCGCTCGCCCTCTCGTCTTTGACTGTGTCCCGTGACATAGGTCGAGGGTGACAGAGGAAGGTGGCTCTACCGGGGATATCTCGTCGGTAACATTGACGGCTACATTTCTGGTCGGTGGCGAGATAGCCTGAGCCCGAGCGACGTCGAGGGATACGAGGGATGCTTTGCGATGGCCAGGAGGAGGTGATGGGATGCTGGGTCGTTGTTTGCTAGGTCAAGAATCTGTGAGGTTGAACGTCCAATCACTCGTACCGACAATGTGGGCATGAATTCAGTGGCCATCGGCATTTCAAGTCTGTATTACTACTACTGGGACTCGTCGACCGGAACATATATGTTTGATCTGATCGGTCTTCGCGCTCTGCATCGTCGACTCACCATGAAAGCTCGCCTGTTGGAACTAGACACTGCACTGAGAGATTCATCGCTGGTGGAGTTCACTCTATTCCTGTGTAAAGACATAATAGTAATCGATGAGCTATGGCTACAATCAAGAAATCAAAGAACAGGTACGCGTCGCGGACGAGGGGTCCATCCGAATGGTGCGCGGCTAGAATCAGTAATAATGCCAATAGCAGCTGTGGCAGTTAGCGGACAAGTTAATTATATATATAATGCTATAGGGTCTTATGCAGGCAGTGCGATCCCAGGCGACTTTGGACAGGGTATAATTGCGAGGGGACCTAAGTGGCGGTGGCGGCAAGTGTCAGCTTCTGAGAAGGTCGAGCTACCTGCGAGGGTTCAACTTACGATAAATAAAAGCATCGGTGAAAGACGTTCGTCTAAAATGAACTAGGTCAGCGGGGTGAGCAAGGATCAGGACATTGGATCGCGGACTTGTGAATAGCGCAAATAGACAGGCACGTTTGAAGACAAGCACCACGTTTAAAGACCGGGTCCTCGAAGAAAGAACGACGGACACCAGTACACCGGCACCTACCATTCTGCATGAAGTTTGGTAAACGCTGTTAGCATGATGCGATACTCATGGCTTCATTTACGCACCCTATCTTCCAGCACATTTTGGACAGGGTAGATCAGTCCTGGCATGGTCAGATTTATATGGGGAGGCACATGGCACACCATTTCTGGACCTTTCGCACAGAACCACATGGTAAAACCTTGTCGAGTGAACGAGACAGAGGGCAGAATATTCAGTGCACATGTCGCCGATTTTTCGAGAAAAGTATGAAGCTCACCGGGACTTGCGTCTGGTATTTAGCTAGGAGACGAAAGCGCCATCGTTGTGTGTATCTATAGGTACATTCCTGAACTCCGTGACTGTGAAGCGGCGTCAACGCGCATCCAGTATCAGGAGGGTACACCTGGCCTTAGATCTGTGAAAGAGTCACTCGTGTAAACTGTCAAACTTAGTTGCATGCTATGCATAAAGAATGGAGCATGACATACCTGTATAATAACGACGTTAAGTGTGTGTCAAATATTTCCGGTGAAGATTTGTGGGGGCACATCGGAAAAGTTGAATGAACAACTCTAAAACGAGCACAGATATACCGGAATGGCGGCTCTTGTGCGAGAAGAGCGCTCGGGACCTACGGACAAGAAATTCGTACTATATTAGCACTGTTGTCCATGTGCTCACCTCGGAGGACCGAATGTCGATGGTGAGGAACACCGGTGTGGCGCAAGGTAGGCGGTGAACTAACACTTTACCAATCACGGCAAGTCAAGTGTGTTTGGCCACATCGCCGCACGGCAAGTCCCAAAACACGTTGACGGTCCCTACGATTCTCCTGGAGATGGAATTTACGCCTGTGGGTCCACTCTGGCCTCTGCGTTACTTCATAATGTGTTGACAGGTCTTGTAACGTCTAGCCATACGTGGATCTTGGAAAGCTGAAGAGAAAGATGGATACTCGCAACCTAATTTTTCAAATTGAAGGGAAGAATGTTTACAAAGAAGGGAGATTCTACATGTTGTGGAAGGTTGGTGTTTTGTTTCCCTCATCTTAGTCGCAGATGTTCTCTGAGATGCGGTATCTGTGCTAGGACGGCAATTTCATCGTAATTCAAGCCGAACCATGGTGGCGGCTCGACTGCGGCTTCAATATATCATTTCCCCCAGAATACTACTTGGAAGAACGTAGAGCAATCTGGTATATTCATGAGGTCATACAGACCATGCTCGAATCAATCGTGTTCGACGGCGAGAACACCTGGGCATACCTAGTTCGTTTGCCGAAGGACAAGTCCTATCGCCTGGTCTACAAGAAAAGACAGTTGGTCCCCAATTGTCCGATATGGACCAAAGTAAGTGCCGGTGCTCGTCTTGAGTCCTGCTTACAAGTGTTTTACAGGTAGTGGAGCTAGATGACATTGAGGTACATTGATGTCCCGAGGATTACATCAGAACTGTTGATTATGATTTCTCTTACCTCCTAGGTGACGCGATTCGAGTCTGGGTTGTGCTGGGAGGGGATTTACGAAGGTAGTTGATGACTGCGTTGTGCCGGTAATTTTTGACAATTCTGCACAGGGGAGGACGTGGATCTTTTCATCGGTTGGAAAGATGATTGGGGGAAATACGTTTCCTACGAAAGTCGTGGACAAAAACTAATAGAGTCCATCGGCTTGGCACGTTACTTCTTTGAGCTCAAAGCCCACATTTCTAAGAATGGGAACGTCATTGGCGTCATGATGGAGCCCCTTGTTGGACGTACGTGCCTTCCCACAACAGATAATCGGAGTCTAATTTAATACAGGACGTGTTACGCCCGCTGATCGGTCACCCGTTTTCGAGGCAATAGCTGACATCCTGGGGCATGGTGTCGTCTTTTACTTTCAGATATGCGATATTTTTATTACGGAGCGGGGTGTGCGTTTCTCCAGCGCATCCTCTGCAAAGTACTATCGAGATCGCGACTCACTCGAGTTCGTAGATGAAGCAGATTACACTTGGAAAACACTGACAAGAATGTTCGATAATATGGACAAGGATCCTCTGAGAGTTCTACAGACTGGTTCCCGCTCGAGACCTTCAAGTTCCTTTATCATCCCTCGTCTATCTTCTCCGGATCGTCTAATGGATCTAACACGCGAAGAAGCCATTATTCGCTGGTGCTGGTCGGTTAGGAAATCTGACGGATACTGTCGCTTCCACCTCCAGGCATTCGCAAAACTATACCAGCTGTGTGGTTGCTCCGAGAACCTCGCGACTCGTCGTGGCAAGCGAATCCAGGACGACACCAGGACCTTGCTCCCATCTGACGATTCCTCGGATGACGAGGCCACAGTGATGAGAATTGGATCTACAGACAGACCCCTGGTTGCTAATGGTAGGCTGGTCGCTCGACTGCATCCTTACGCACGCCCAACCCCAAGGCGATTGTTGCTGCCCCGAGAATCTGCCTAGTGGTGCTATGACAATGGTTTGACGTCCACTGTATCGCCCTATTTCACTCGTGTTTGTTTTGTATGTTTGCTACTCCAGTATCGCTTCTAGTGGATCTAGGCTACCGTAGCCCCTCTTGCGACGGAAACGGGATTTTCCTGCTTGCAACAATTTGTTGTATTTGACTTGCCAATTGCTATTATGAACTTGAACACCCGTACTGTTGCAAGATGCCTGATGTCCGAGGGAGTGATATCACGCGTCGAATGTAGTTTAGCGAGAACATGACAGACTCGGATTATTTTGGTGTCAATGCGGTGTCGATGAATATGTATCGGAAGGGAGAGTCCATTCTGGCCTGTAGAGCGATCACTGCATGCAATATCGGAGGAAATATTGATCATTCGTTCAAACGGGACCTCACCGTGTTGAACCAAACTTCAGGTTTGTCAATTGGCCAACTTGCGATTCGTCCGCCGCCCGACGACGGAACTCAAACAGCTACACGGGTGAAAACGCCCACAAGGCAAACACACTCCTCAACCGAAGAGGTTGTCGGGATTGAGCGGAGATATAAGGTTACAGCGACATGTGCCAAGGCCGCGACCGACGCAGCAGGCTGCACAGTAACGCGCCCGACATCTTACCTGGGTGGCGCACGGAGTTCTCAGTGCGGCTGTATTATTTTTCTAGTTTTGTCTGACCTTGTGGGGATAACAAGCAAGCGAAACGGAGGCGCAGCTGTAGGTGGGCTACTCTGACACGTCCGCGATATTGACAGCGTGGGTGCGACATCCTGTCTCTAGCCTGTGTGCAACGGCGACCAATTGTTCACTGCACTGGGGTGGATGACGATGCTGATTCGTCATGTTCTTGGAACTGAATGAGCGCGTTGCACTTGGCAGGATGTGTCTAGATTTGTCCAAGTTGTTTGGCGACGACCTTGGAATCAAACAAGACGCCACGCCCGACCCTCAAGCATCTATCACACGCCCTCAGCTATATACTTGTGTTTGCGGTCTACCATGTCACCGTTGAGTGTTAGGCGACTTGCATATGTCGTCAAGTTGACCCAGTTCCAGTGATCAAGTCCCTCCTAGCACCCCTCGTCAGGCATGTACAGTACCACTCATGAAACGGACGCCCTCAAGAGCAACACTTTCGAACACCCTCTCCGCCCGAAAGCGGAGAAGGGTGTCCATCCCATCCTTTGATTTGGAGGCTGAGCTTGGTATCCCCACTGCACCAGAACCATCCGTAGACGAGACGGACGTGAGTGACACACTGTCCGTCGCGCTTTTTTGGACATTCGTCAATCACCTTTCTAGGCAGATCGATTCGTGGCCATTCGATCCCCCTCCGCCATACCTCTTCACACTACCCCTCGCACGAATCGCATTGCCAAATCCTTTGGCCTGCTAGATGATCGTATCTTGACCTACACTGAGGGGCCTGCTTCACCCTCAGAAACAAAGCTTCGGTCCATGCTGCGCAGGAGCGTCTCAGAACTCTTCAATGTTCCTCCAGTAATATCCTCTGTCTCGGCAAAGGCGAACCTAGCCACTCGCAGGCAATTCGTGATGGCCTTAGATGGCCCGGGTATATCTCGTGATCCGTTCGCGTTTTCCATGACGTGGTCTCGAACGAACTGCATCGGGGTGGCATTCAATTCTGATGTGTACTTCCAAAACCTCGACACTCGTGCGATTGTGCATTTATGCCACGTCTCAGTGCACGACGGTCCAGTTCACAGCATTGACTGGTGTGGGGAATCTCGGTCGCATATCCTGGCCCTCGGCACCACGAACGGTAGCATATACGTTTGGGATTCGCAGTCGCTCACCCAGATCGCCAGTTGGCCGGATGATAGTTCGCCTGCAGGGGGTATGCACTGGAGCGAGAATGTGTTGGCCGTTGGACGAAAGGACGGTCGGGTTTCACTCTTTGACGTGCGAACTCCAAAAGAGATTCAACAGACCAGGGGTCACAAACGACATGTCCATGGTGTCAAATGGTCACCGGATGGCAAATATCTGGCAACCGGGGACCACTCAGGAACTGTTCACATTTGGGATCAACGCGCAAACAACTTCCTCACCTCTGGTGACAAGAAGCTTCTTGCCAAGCACGGGGGGCCAGTAAAAGTAACGTTCAACATCGCTGTCCTGCACGCTTGCTGAACTGATCTTGATAGGCCATATCGTGGAGCCCGTGGCAGAGCGGTCTGGTCGCAACAGGTGGCACATTCCCAGACGGTGCAATTCAAATATTTGACGTCCAAAAACTCTCGGGCACGTCCCCTCCCCTGGACATCAGCACGTGCACGAACGTTACTTCGCTTCATTGGTCACCGCACTGCAAAGAATTGTTCAGTACACACGGCCCGTCCTGGACGCGGTCTCAGACGCTCGACGACCGCCCTCCTTCTGCAAAAGAAGCACCGGTCACTCCCTTCACAAACTCCATGACAGTTCACTCATACCCTTCTTGTGAAAGAATAGTCTCTGTCATCGGTCACAGTGCTGCCATTGCTCATTCATGTATTGGACCGGATGGATGTTCTATATTTACTGTCAGTCCCGCCGAAGAGACGATCAAGATGTTCAAGGTCTGGGCTACGCCCGGAAGCCAGGCAAAGGATAATGAACAAGGACTTGGTCGTAGGAACGCCATTCGCTAGAACCGTGTGCAACTATATTATGACCCTGCACCTATCTGACATAGTCTTGTTTGTATTGCACGAAACAGGTAACTCTACTTGCTATATATCTTGTGGTTATTGTAGTCTTATATTGTCTGAGGTCTCTCGGTGGCCCATGATAATCCTAGTACTAGAAGCAGGAGACAACCGGAGAGCTTGGCCACCGTTGACATTACAGTAGTACAGTCGGTATCGTGCGCAGCACATGCGTCTCTAAATAGCCAAGTGAGACATACTTGTACTTGCAACTTCTCGAACTTTGCCTGCTTAGCGAACGTTACGCACGACTTTGGTCACACCACATTTCGACTGTAGCAGCATTCGACTCGTCGACGGGGCACCGACTGTAATGGCACCGGTTGGCGGTCAGACTTTCTTGTTCCTCATTTCCGTAGCTTGTTCACACCTCCGTGTCCACAGAACCACGACAAGGCAGCAAGCCAGAGCCAATTGGCAACATTGGCTTAATCGTTCTTGCGACGACCTGCACGCTAGGTCTGCTGTATCTCTTGTGGCGCCGGGCGAGCAGTTTGCGTGCTGTCGTGGCGCATCAGCAAGTATCTCCAGTTGTCAGACGCAACATAGCCCTGATGCTCCTGTAGACTGCAAACGTGGACCAGAGAGGAGGGACAGATTCGCCTGTCCGAGGATGATGGTCCAGCAGCGACTGAATTCTTGGCCGACGATGATGCACCTGTGACGACAGATCACAGCAACCCTTCCAAGCCCCACCAAGCGACGGCAGGCTGAGAAACAACCACATCGCGCAGGAACGTATGTACCACCATCGCTCCCGCACGTTCCTTTCCTTTCTCTTTCTTACGTACTCTCCGGGAGGGTCAGGCTGATCTTATAGTCTCCGACCTTGTCCATCTATACGCATGGTGCCTCTCTTTTGTCCTGTATCGGGCTATCGCGAGTCTGCTGACCCACGGTGGCCCTACCACAGCTAGTCGTCACTACCTACTTTTTCTAGTCCTGCTTGGATCTGGTGTCACTTGCAAATAAAATCGGCTGTACCAAGAAGCCGTGGCTCCATCGTTGAAACACGTTCAGCAAATTCACCGGCCCGCAGCTCCGGAGCCTAGGTCAGCATAGCACCGGATGCAAATCTCGCCATGTGGACTGAAGTTTATATCCGTGGGCACACGACCGCGTTGAGGGTCCATTACTCCCCGGGGGTCATCATTCATCGGCAAGCGTGGATATGCACAGCTCTCTGCCTCTGTTTCGTTCAGGGAGGTGTGCTCTGTCCAGAAGCTTTCTTGGATTCGCTCGCGTGATGAGTCGTGCCCATGCGGGACAACAAACTTACGTCTCTTTCTATTCAGTCTCAAATTTTGTCTGATTCTAGCATCCTGTCGAATGGCTTCGCTTTGCTTGTGTTTATTTCTTCAGAGGATTGGAGTGTATGCGTTTCACGGGTTAGCGGCGACCACTGAAAGACTCCACTCCGCCTGGCGTGCTGTTCGTCCATCGAACGGCTACGTATTGTGCCAGCTTTGTTCGTGAAGGTAATGGCACACCAGACCCATATAGCGCCTCGAAACCGTCCTCGACGGTGACGGTAAATTGTGAGTCTACACCGGAAAATCTATATCCTTCAAAGGGGTATGCTGCTCGGCTTATTTGCTTTTTCAGTCGAGTTAGACGTTTTTGGCAGAGTCCATCGAGTTCTGGAGTTACGACTGGAGTCGTCGACGACCCGACCGTGTTCACTGCCTAATGCTCCTCAAGTCTTTTTCTCTTCATTCAACGACGCGTCAGGAAGGGGGGAACAGTTCAATTTCTCTGTGTGCACCTATGGATGCATGTCGCTTTAGACTTGACGAACGTGCTTCAGATGACTCAATGATCAAGGTGGCCTTGTTCTCTCCGCACGGCCGACGCTCGGATAAACACGACGGAAAAAGGATGTGGGCTGCTTCGATCTGGGCCCCACTGTCTCCTCTTGGTCCGACGTGAATTTGCCCTTGATTCTACCAGCCCGCGAACGATCTCCGAGACTGCTACGCGCAACCAAGTAGAATTCGAGGCGCAGATCGGAAAAGTTGAAAACGATCCGATCGACTGCCGTGTGCGGAGAAGATGCTCGAGGACCGAACTCGTAGAATCTGTTCGGGGCGATCTGGGTTCGTCGGGGCTGGTGCACATGTGGATGTGGCCCATGCAATCGAGTCTTGCGGGATGGCCTACATGGATCGGGCGGGCACGGGAGCGATTTCCATGGGCTGCTGTCTCGGGCACCACTCGGGTGTCTACATGACAGACAAACACCCTAACTAAGGTGGGATGTCAGCACTTCAGCCTCTGATTACCGCTCACCGGCAAATGACGACCCATGTCGTGTGCCGCCACTGACGAGGCCGATGCAAGTCACGTCAGTTCCTCGGCGCCGTCGACGCGTTGGCGTTCATGTGAGATGCCGTGCCGCCTGGTAGCGTGCGATCTCAGACCGGGCCAATAGCGTGGTGTGTGTGTTCCCCTGGCAGTGCCTCGGTGGCTAACAAGTCACTGTTCCTAGGAACCGCTTACCACCTCAGCCAGGCCCGTCTACGACTGTGCCTGCGGCTGCCTGTGGGCAACCTATGCACGCCACACCCACGCCATGACTGCGAGCGATGAGTGTGGGGGCTGCCCTCCTTCTGGCCAACTTGACAGCGCTTATGGCGTGGTGTGATTGAAGCGGTGACTAACGGAGTCCAACTGGTCGGGATGTACACGACGAGTCTGTCGCTGTTTGTTCAGGCCGTAACAAGTTGCGTGGACGGAAACGCCAGTCAGCAACACCTTGGCTATGGCGACGAATCTGTGCTGGTCCCATAATACACTGACGAGAAGTGTTTACGTGATGCTTAACGGGATGATCGTATCAGTCGCCGATGGCAACCGTGTGCTCGCCAGTGGTGTGATCCGGTACAAGTCCAAGTCCATGACGCGCAGGAGACATCGGACATCGCAATCGTGATTATGCCCCACGTCCGACAATCAACAGGACGCGCTCGGAACCACGGGCCACGGTGGGGTGTATTACGTGATCACTTGTCGGCCCCGCAGCAAGCATCGTGCTGACTAACGGACATTTTGACGAGCCCTGGTAAACACCTTCCAGACTTGGCTGTCATGTGCTACATAAACCCGCTCGTTAGCGCTCCACCTGCTCTTTCATGTTTGCGTCGCTCTCATCGTTCCTTCCCTCCGCCTTCCAGCAGGCCGTGCAGGCCTCTCGTTCGCCAGACCCCCGCCCCCCGTCGCCAACGACCCCTCCGGACAGACCCGCAGTTGACCCACCCCGAAAGAAGGAAAAGAAGGAGAAGCATCCAAACGAAGTACGTCCTTGTTCGTGTTCGTCTTTGCCTCTCACCTCCCCACCAGGCCTTCATCATCGTCCGCCCTCCCCCATCCAAGTCCGCCCAGCCACTCAGCCTTCAGGTGCAGCTTGTACCTCCCCAGTCCCGTCACGATAGGCCCTTGCAAGCACTCGACCCCTCCCCCGATGACCTCAATACTGATCTCAAGCGCACTCACTCAAATAGATCCGACGCATCGACCACCTCCGGCTACACCTCGGGCAGCTCCGTTTCTTCTTTTGCATCAACTTCCACCAGCAGTTCAGGTCGGCGCACAATCATTCCCCTGTACAACCTAAACGTCCATTCCGTCATGCCAACAACTATCTTGGACGCCGGCACAGATGCAAAGGTCGCAAAGTTTGCAAAGCGTGGCCTGGAAGTCATCGGTCTCGCCTTTCTAGAACCAATCGAGGTCCGCCCCTCTGTTGCCGCGCATAGTTCTCTTGCACCACCAATAAACGTCCGTGCCAGTCTCGATGACTCACTGCGCGAGTTTGGATCCACACCCTCTCGTCCCGTTCCCTCGAATCGCCCTAGCACTAGTCATGCAGTCATACGTGACTCCTCGAAACCTACCATCAATTTGATTCGTGCACCTCCACCTTCTGACCACCCACCTCAGCGACAAACGAAAAAGCTGTTCTCCAGAGTATTTGGAAAAAAGGAATCGGCTTCCACATTGTCCATTACAGTCCCCCTCCCCGATAACACCGCCTCTCAGTCCTCTCCGTTGCGCAATAACATAGCCCTCCACGACGAAGCACCCGTCTCACATCCCGATACTCACCACTACGATCCCTGGCCATCCGTGTCCTTCGCAGGTAGTACCGCTTCTCAAACAGCCGTCCTCGGTGTCCACTCCACCCTATATCCGCCTGCCAGCAATCCCCAGGGGCGTCCTACCAAATACATTTGGGTGGTTCGAAAGTGGCTCAAAGGGGCTGATACTGGTGTCTTAAATGGCATGATGGGCAAGCTCAACACCAGCGCACGCGACATCAGTATACCCAGTACACCTTATATCGAGGTTCGTTTCGAGTGGTGCAGGGAACAGAAGAAGGGGAGTATTCGCAGATCCCGTGCAGACAAGTCTTCGAACTCTCGCGAGAATCGCAGTCCTGCTCGCCTTGGCACACCGAACACCACCCTGCCTCGGTATGCGTCGCAAGTCCTTGCTCTTGATGCACGCGATCATCGCAGTTCCATTGTCTCGCACGATAGCTCTGGGTCAGACGTTGCACCTAGCCTGGTTAGTTGCAGTGCGCACCAACATACCGAATCTGATGAAGAGAGCGATCCGGAGGACTCGGAAACACCTTGGACGTGTGCAGTGACTGTGCAACGTCTTGGACAATGGCCACAGTACCAGCAGAATGGCGGGCAAGAGCTAGCCATTCGCCTCAAAGTCGCTACTCTCGCACCAACACCGCATCACCCCAAGATTGTTGGTTTACTCAAGATCCCTTTCCCGCTTCCCGATATTGAGGTGGAGCATCTTGCGGTGCGACGCCGTCACGTGACCACACACGGTATCAGCAAGACGGCATCGTTGAGGGCAGGCGAGCTCATCTTGACGGCAGAGGAGATCAAGGACACCGTCTCTTCAACCGCTCTCTGGCTTGTCGTCCGGGAGGCATTTGGCGGCGTTGGCAGAGAACGGAGAAGGGGTAAATCATGATTGCTTCTCGCTCCGTCCTTGTGGAAACCGGTTACTGTTAACCGTGTGGTCCTCACCGCTGGCCTGAGACCTGGTTGCCATCCGGCTCCCTGAACATGATGTGGCTCACCCTTTGCAACGTCATTTATCCGTTTTTGTGAGGTCATGATACCTCACTCGTACGAGTTTTCACTGTTTTCCATTTTCCACGTTCATCGTATTTATTGAGGCTTTCATATTCCCTTTCGATTTCGATTTCACGATTCAGACCAGTTGCAAAGCACGTTCTCTCCCACCACAGCTACTGTAGACCACATCACTCATTCATCTGTACTTGTAGCCGACTTACGCGCCACCCACGCACGTTCACGCTTCTGCCCTTTACTTTTCTTCTCCCATTTACGTCTGGTTGGTCAATTTGCTTGAATCTATGTGTGGTACTAATCTGCAGAGCTGTTTAACAACGTAACGTTTTGACGACACCTTGGGCACAATGCTTGAGCAACGATTGGTTCGCCTGTGGCCAAATGAATGGAGTTGCCGACGGAATGCTATATAACCATTCCAAGACTCTGCGCAGACTTTTCTTGCAGCCGATGTAGGTGTTGAGATAATGCATGCATCGGCATGACAAACGCGACAGTATCGTCTCGCACCCGAACGCACGCCCGCCGTCAAGTGTGACGGACTGGTACTGACCTTGCATTCCCCGCGGCAAGAGACGTCCGAGATGACAAAGTGCGAGATGAAAACCGCCATTGCTCAATATGGACATGGCTGGCTTTGTGGCTGCCGCCCCCTGGGGTCGGTTGTGCGTTGCTACCGCCCTGGGCCCATCTGATGCGCATCGGTCAGTTCGCGATGCTACCGCACTAGCGCAAACAAGGAAAAAAAAAAAAAAAAAAAAGAGCCCTGGACCAAGCCGCCGTGCGCATGACCCGGCAAAACCGGCACAACGCGGGGTCTTTTCGCCGCAACCGCGTTCTTGACGATACGAGTGCCCCCGAAAGGACGGCGCGGACCAGCGTTGTGCAGCGATCAAAGGTGTGAAAGAAGAAGAAGAAGAAGAAAAAAAAAAGAAGGAATCAGAAGCCGTGCTTCGTCGCCGCCCTCAAAAAAGGACACGGAGCCTTGGCGCGCGCGGGTCGTCGTACGCCATCGTGTCGGAACCAAGTTGCCGTCGCGACACCGAGTACGACAAAGTACCGGATGGACCGGCGGACGCGTATGCGCATACATATATACTGTAGCGCGAAGGGGGGGGGGAGGTGCTGAAACGTGGACGGACGGAGGGAGACAGGAGCCGATGTATTGCTGGCGGTTGGTTAGCCGAGTGTCGTCTAGCACCGATCCACCCACCACACGAGGAGGTTGGGTGCGACGATACTGTACATGGCTAGTCTCGGAGGATTTCGGCGGGGGCCATGGGATGCCAGAGTGCGTCGCCGCCTACGGCACGTCCGTACGTCAGACTGTTCGAGGCTGAGTCGATACCTCCTCGGATGCCGTCTTCCAAGCAGCTGATGCAAGGGTTTCTGCTTGATTATTAAAAAAGAGAGAGAGAGAGCACCCCCGATCGTTGGTCTTGTCGTGTCAGACTGCAAGTGGATGCATGACACCACGGACGCGGCTGTCGGTCGAGGGATGGACGTGCTTCCGATGACTTCGGTGCAAAATGCCGACGTAGCGCTCTCGTCCTCTCGCGGCACTGTGACCCTTGCAGGGGGAGTGCCACGACCCGGATGCGAAACACGTGCATGAAAAACTTGGCTTCTTTTTGGGTGATACGGTTCGGGTCGGGTCATCGCGCGAAGATGCAAGGGCTGGGCCCAAGGTCGATCTCTTGGAAGGCGAAGGCAAATGGCGGCATCCTGGGTACAGGGTTTGATGTCATCAGTGGGAGAGCGGGAGTGGACACCGACGGGCGTCATGAACGCTCGACTGAAACCCGTCCACCAAACTTCACGTGGGAGGGAGCGTCCGGGACGCACTTGAAAGGGACATTTAGTCGTGTGTTGGACGGAAGCTCCGGGGAAATGAAGGCATCGTCTCCAAGACAGAGAGCGGGCAGCGCTCGAGTATGAGCGGAGAATGATCGCGTCAGGTGTAGGATCCGTTTCGTGATGCGGTTCGCGAAGAGCAAAGAATTGGGGACGGGCCGTACCTTGGATCGATGCATCTTCATTTAGCGAGAGGAAAGAACGCTTGTATACGTAGTGTCTTCCCAAGGCTGGGTGGAATTTAACGCGCTGGGACAAAGTCACGTCGTGGTGTGCGAAGGGGCCACGATGACGAGAGTTGTTGGGAAGAGACTCGGTGGACGAGCGGTGTGGCGGACTCGTCTTTGCTCCTGCCGTGAAGATGGGGTTCTCGTGCACGACAACCGGCGAGCTGGGCGGTCCTCGAGCGCACACACGCCATCAAGCTCAGGGTGTCAGCCCTGGTCCATCAAGGTCCAGCGTTCCTTTGGGGCAAAGTTTGAAAATTTTCGCGGTGGCTCGAATAAGCTCGACACCGAGGATTACCGCGCGTGTCGGCATACCCAGCTGCTGCTGGAGCGCCGTATGTAATTCAATTCTCGTGCATTCCGATGGGTGTATCCCGCGAGCGAACAAGGAGAGATCACGACTCGGTAAACAGGACACCGGTGGTTCGTGCCAAACCTTGATTGCCCCTTGCAGTGATGCGGCACACTAGCACTGTTACAGACGACCGCGATGAAACGGACGCATTCTGTTTGGCACTGCGCGATCTGGGCCATGCCTCAGCCGTTCTTCCGGGCTGGTTGGAGCCGGGTCGCCTCACTCGCTCGCAACGAGACTCACTCCCTCTGATCGGCAGCTCAGTCCCGCGCAGCGCGTCCCCCTAAATCCAGAACTCCACCTTACTTTACCGGTCTGCATTTCTAAAATAACCCTGCGAACCATCGTCTTATAAACTGCATTTTGTCAGACTGTACAGCTTGGGAATACGTACTCGCCAGGTTTACGACGCGTTGCCCGCTAGCGGTGGACCCCTCTCTTCCTGCACCATAAATTGCGAGCGTCCATATGATCCACCACCATCTCGTCTGCCCCACCCTGTCCTCGCCCAGTCGACAGCCGTGCTAGATCTCTACGCTTGCAGCGTCCCCCTTATATTATAATGTCTCAAGTGCGTCCGTTCACTCTACCATGTCGGTCCGTTCATGACGGTTTCCCCAGTCATTGCACTCCCAATTCAACCTCAAAACCGGAGCCGAAGAGATACCGAGAGTGCCTCGACGGACTCCGATGGCCTGTCAGTTTTGTCGCGGTATGTTCGCAGCCCCCCCCCCCTATATCGAGCTCACTGTCCTTGCCGCTCCCCAGGCCGGAAGCTCAAGTGCGATGGTAGCAAGCCGAGCTGCAGTAACTGCAATCGTCGCCAGTATCCATGCGTCTACGTACCAGTGTACGTCATTGCCGCTCTCTTGTGTAAATTTCCGACAAGAATTACCTTTGCTCACACCTGGCCTTAGATCCGCCGAGCAAAAATAGACCAGGTTGAGCTTCCTTCCAGGACGGTCTTGTAGTATCTCGCTTCCGGCTGCGCTCGGGTTTAATCATCGGATCTGTTCACACGATGGGACCGCTCCACGCAATTTACTTGGGCTGGCATTTCTCCCCCCCTCCAGGCTGGACATAAAGCCGTCGCTCGGAGGGGAGAGCCACAGAGGGACAATTCGTAGATTCTTCGAATACACACTTGCATCTCATAAATTATCCTCATCATAGTGACCTATCTCATGACGCATTTGAGTCGCATCTGTCCATTTCTAAAGCTTTTGGCAGGGCTGACCAAGGTCACGTTCACTTCGGACCTTTTGATATAAAAAAAAGGCGTTCGGGATATTGAATGATTGCCACTTTATCGTGATCATCGTGCCAATCTGAGAGAGATACCTTCCAACCGGACCCCTGCAGTGGCGCTCACGCAGGTTTTTTTTTTTGCTAGTGTGAATGGGTTGAAATCGATTAGGATGACGAGCTCGATCAAGATCTTTGCGTGCTCCGTTCTCACCAAGTTTTAATAGTTGGATGAGTGGAGGGGAAGGGGGGGGGCTCATCGTTAGCTCAAGCCTTGTCGTCGACGGGCTAAGGCGATACAAGAGCGGACTCCCTGCGGGATCTGTCGTCAGAAAGGGGGTAGGAACGATGGTGTTCGTGTGGCACGCGGTCAGCTGAAGTGTGGTCCACTGATCAGTCGCCACAGATCGTTTGACACCACGCCCACACGTTGTCTGAAGGTCCGACGGATCCCATTGGGGGAGGCCAGCTTCTTCGTCACACGTTCATCCCGTCGTATGCGGCACACACGACCGGGACCTTCAACGTCGGAGCCCCATGAGAAAAAGAAAAAGAAAAAAAGAAAAGAAAATCAAATAAACAAACCAGCAAAATAGAAGACGTGTGTAGTGGAACTCGCCTCTTCTTCTTTTTCGCATCCGTCCTTTACCCGCATCACCGCAGGCGGTGGAGGTATGTAATTCGCCGTGCATTTGTGCGAGCGTTCCGCGATGCTCATTTCGGGATATCGGCCCATGGGATAGCGGACAAGAGGTATGTCAACGGAGTGCACTGGCATGTCACATTCTTCGGGGGACAAGTGGATTTGCGCCTCCACTCGTCCGCAGCCGTTGATGATGACAAAAATTCCATGGGGGATGGATGGGATCGAACACGTGTTGTTGTGTGAATATTTCTGAGGGCTGCACACCAGTGTGGGCGGCCCAGTGCGTTGGCGATTCCCTATTAGCGAACGGGTGAAACACTGGTCAGGACACATGCAACAGAAGGTCTTCTTGGAAAGGACTTATCGGGACGGCGAAGATGGATTCGAAGATTGAACGGTGACACGAGCTCCCGCTCGAGAATGGTCCGCGATGAACTCGGATTGATAATGGTCGTGCTTATCCCCTTGAGGAGCCTGTATTGACCGCTGAGCGCTCCTTCTCCCAAAAGAGTGGGCGCTCTCATCTAGGGGGGAACGAACAAGCAGTGTGACAGCAACTGATGTATGAATTCGGTGCTGTCGCCGAGCGGAAACTGACGAGGATTCAGCGTCAGCGCGATGTCCTACCTCGATGTGTCTGTCAGTACGGTTTTATATGGGAAAGACTTATCTATGGTGGATAAACAGCAGGAGCGCGAATAGGCTCGCTGGCTATGCGGACGGTCTGAGATCAACCTTGGTTGGGATCAAACTCAACCTTGTTCGCGCGACCAATCAGAACCTGGAGGCCTTAGGGGCAAGCGCTCCGCGTCGTGGGTCTCGAATGCGACCCGGATTCATCCTTTCGAACGACTTCCTCGTAAACACGGCTGTAACGGCCGCATACTACATCCCGGACTTTATCACCGTCGAAGAAGAGGAGTACCTCATCCGCAAGGCAAGTTCGATATCACGACTGCCAGTGCTGGGTCGCGTCTCTCGTCTGCTAACGGCCGACTGGTTGATAGATCGAGCAGTCACCAAAGCTCAGGTGGAAGACACTTGGGAATCGCAGGTGAGGCTCATCGGAACGATGGGGTGTTCGCTTATCGCGCATCTCGCTTACGTCCCATCTTCTAGATTGCAACTATGGGGTGAGCGCGTGTCGTGCTCTGGGCGCACGAGCTAGAAGCATCCCACTCGGGCCAGGGGGTGAAGTCCTGCCAAACAATGTTCTCGTGCGCAAGGAGATGCCGCCATTCGTAACGACATTGTGAGCCTCTTCTGGCACCCGTCGTCTCGTTAGCTAAGTGGAGGTCCCAGTCCCGACATCATACGACGCCTAAAGGAGACCAAGGCGTTCGAATCGTCCCCGCACAAGGAGCCTAATCATGTCATCCTCAACGAGGTTAGGCTGCATTTGTCCGTCTGGCTGCATGGGGCGCTCACGAGACACAGTACCTTCCCGGACAGGGCATAATGGTGAGAAAACGGGCTATATTACATCGAGTTTATGTGCACCGATTTGATCCAAGCCTCATCAAGACGGTCCGTTGTATTATCCTGTCGTCGGGACCGTATCCTTGGGTTCGCACACCGTCTTTCATTATTACGCCCACAAGTCCCAGACGCCCTCTGATGCGATACACGCTGTCGGGCGAGCGATCCATCCGACGCCGGTTCTGTCCGTGTTTCTGGAGCCCCGGAGCGTCATCATCACGACTGGCGATCTGTATACATCGCACCTGCACGGAATAGACGACGTGACGAGCGACGTGTTCTTGGGCGAGGGAAGGCTGCGGCGTCCCTCTGGGGAGGAGGTCCTCGTCTCGAACTGGCGGACGGTGCGGGCAGGGGGCGTGAGTGACGTGCTGCGGTGCGGAGGCACGCTGTGCAGACGGACGAGATTCAGTTTGACGTGCAGAGACGTGGAGAGGGTAGCACAGCTTGTCCCACGGTAAATCACGCGTTCGCACGACTCCCTCGTTCGCCTCGTCCGCCATGTCCTCGACAAAGCCCCCAAATGACCTCAACCCGCGCACGACGACATACGAGTTCTTGGGCCCGCCCGGTGCCCTCCTCATCACAATAGGCGTGCCCGTCATGACCTACCTTCTCTACTTTGGCTGCTCCGAGGCCGCCGGTGCCTGTCCCCCTGCCTACGTCCTCTCCCCCCCGCTCTTGCTTGCGCACATACAGGAATCCGTCTCAAACACGCAGTGGTGGCCTAGTCTCTGGGACACAGAAGCTGCCTTGATCTACTTTGCTTGGTATGCCTTCTGTGTCCTCGCCTGGGCCGTCTTGCCTGGAGATTGGGTGGAAGGCGCCACAATGAGAAATGGCCAGAGAAAAAAGTACAAGATAAACGGTACCCTTCACGTTCTGCTGCTCAAGAACGTTATCGTCTCATCATCCCGTGTCTCTCAGCGTTTTCAACCTTGCTTCTTGCTTTGGGTATCACCACCGGCTACATCATCCGTTACGGGCCGGAGTCGTTCACATTCCTCTACGATAAATGGCTCGGTTTCCTTACTGCGTCCCTCGTCATGTCTATCGTGCAGGCGGTGGCAGTGTATGCCGGCTCTTTCAGACAAGGCGCACTGTTGGCACTGGGTGGCAATACTGGCAACCCAATCTATGATGTCCGTTTCCATCACCTCTCTTCACTCGCCAGTCTCACGTTTGGCCTCCTTTCAGTTCTACATTGGTCGCGAATTAAACCCTTCCGTTGGCTCGTTTGACATCAAATCGTTCAATGAGCTCCGTCCTGGACTCATCTTATGGGTCCTCGTCGACATCAGCATGTTGTGTACTCAAGCCGTGAGACGTGGTGGCTGGGAGAACGTCGCGTGGAGCATGTGGCTTGTGCTCGCCTTCCAGAGCTTTTACGTCGTGGATGGATTGTACAATGAGGTGAGCGTGGCGTGAGCACCTCTCGAAATATGCTCACAGACAGCCAGCCAGCCGTTTTCACCACCATGGACATCACGACCGACGGGTTTGGGTTCATGCTGTCTGTCGGTGATCTTACATGGGTACCCTTTGTGTACTCCCTTCAAGCGCGTTACCTTGTTTTTAAGCCTGTCGATCTTGATATCGCAAGCACTGCTGGCATCTTGGCTGTCAACGCCCTAGGCTATTGGATATTCAGAGACGCGAATGGGGAAAAGAATGACTTTAGAAATGGCAAGAACCCAAAGAGTAAGCGATCAAACCTCGTGACGGTCTCGGTGATTGACGATTAGCGAAATAGACCTCACATTTATCACGACGGAGAGGGGATCCAAGCTGCTCACCTCGGGTTGGTGGGGACGATCGCGCCACCCAAATTACTTGTACGTCGGCTGGTGACTGCGCTCGTTCCGCGTTTACTTTTCGCCTCATAGCGGTGACCTCCTCATGGCACTTGCGTGGTCTCTCCCAACCGGATTCGAAACGCCCATCACATATTTCTACGTCGTCTATTTTGCGGTGTTACTCATCCACAGACAACGGCGAGATGACGAGCTATGCGAAAAGAAGTGAGAATCATATTTTTCAAAAAAAAAAACTGGTTTGTCTGACGTGACTCGTTGCAGGTATGGAAAGGACTGGGAAAAGTACAAGCGGATCGTCCCTTATCGTATCATTCCATACGTATACTAAGTTCATATTGTTTACTTGGACCGCCGACCAGAGTGGCGACGCGTCAAATGAATTGAAGTTTAACTTGTTGGCCCACTCCGTGAGCTCTCTCTGATTGTATTTTTGGCGTAACTCGTTCTGGGCTGTAGCAGGTGAGCCGTCCCAGCAATGGTATTGGCCGATGGCCTCTGCACGCGGTTCTTGTCTCACGTGGAGAGGATCGCTCTTGGCATATTCAAGAAGTGCCACGATTTTCACTAATGAGTCAGTGGCTCCAAGATTGCGGTATGAAACATCATGAGACAAGTTCTTCTTCTTCTGATCGGTTTGAGAATTTGACGCCATGCTAGGTAAAGAAGTGGTTCAGCCGCGCCCCGCAGCTCCCCTGTAGGCGAGCTCGGTCCCGCTAAGCGACTCGCCGAACCGGAGAAGGGGGGGGGGACGCGTCGCAGCACAAATTGTTTATCCCGCGCATCTCGGATCTCGGGTGTATATGCGCTGTTGAAAAAGTCCGTCAGTGGTACTCTTTTTTTCAGACGAAGTTGACCGAACGGGACCTGTAACTGGAATACGACGAGAACGGTACTGTTTGAATCACGAGATCCTTCGAGACTGGCCGAGTTGTTCCCCCCATTCCGAACTTGCTGAGATCCGAGCGCCGGGCCACTCAAACACCGATTTCCCGGGAAACCGTTTGTCATTGGAGCAGAGCCAGGTGCTACAATTCGCCGGGCATGTGTACGGCGAAGTCACAAGCGAATGGTAGGTTTTCTTATATTGGTTTCTTGCTTGGCCAACCTACCTGAAAGGGTCACTGATTATGATCAACGCGGTCGCACTCGAAGAGTGACGTGTTGTGGGTGTTGGCACCGGCGATTGTTGTCACGATGCCATACCTCCCACTCGACGCGATTTCCGGCGTCTTAGCCCTTGATGTACTTGCGTCTGACGGTGCTCCGATGACTAGTCGCGTGCCATAGATGGTACACGGATTGCAAGCGTATGGTCATTGGCCGGCATGGATTACATATGCTAGGTGCGTCCAAGAGAGACGAGGGCCTCGGTGGAGGCGGTAGCCGTCCACTTGTCCAAACGCATCCTTGACCTCTCGATGAAGAATGGAAAGGGGGAGAGTGCGTACTGTGTGAATTCGGAGAGTGGACACTCTTTCTCCGAGAAAATCCGCGTCTACGATGTAGTACAGCACAGTCATTCAGACCGCACATGCAGCATATCCTTTAGATTCTGAGATTCTAGGACTTAGATCGCTTACTCCCTACCTTGCCTTTTTTGGGGACCCTGCCGTACTGGCAGAGTTTATTCCTATCGCTTGGTATCAACGTCCGTCCGCCAGCGATGCATATAGCCGGTTTGTCGCTCACGCCGCTGGACCACCTCATTCATCCCCCAAGTGTACGAGCCCCTCCCTAGTCCTTACAAGAAATTGGCCCGGAACATGCGTCTAGGTGTAGGCGCACGAGATGTCGTGGATGAGGAGATCTCTAGACGAAACCTCGTTGATCTTGATATGGTGCATACACGCAGCGCTCCTTGGAGGAAGCGTCATGGAATGTCTGGTTGGCGTGCTCTATCGTAGCGCATGTCGTCGCTGATGACTTGATCGGTAAGCGCATTAGGTTAAGGTTGCTGATTCATAAGCGACTCGGGCACTTGATAACAAACAATTCGGGCGCTGATTCGGGCACCGATAACAGTTACATTGTTCCTGTCAGTGCCTCGGTGGTGAGATTATGACAAAGCGCGACTGTTGCTGACATGGTCATTTGATTCCAGCCAGCCCAGGATGGGTCTTGGATTCGTTATAAAGAGGTTCGTCCTCGCCATCAACACATCCAACACATAGCACGACATGTCCAACGTCAAGACCTGGTTTGGTGCGTTGTCGTGACCGGTCAGTCCAGCGGATCGCTGAATCACACATCGCGGCAGTCACCGGCGCCTCGTCTGGTTTTGGCCGAGCCATCACCGAGCATCTTCTCAAGACTGGAAACAGGGTGGTCGCCACCCTTCGCAGACCCGAGGTGCTCTCCGATCTCACAGCGCGCTACCCGTCCGTCCAGCTGCTCGTCGTCAAGCTGGACGTCACCCACAAGGCGGACATCGCTGCGGCGTTCACAAAGGCGGAAGAGGCGTTCGGCAGGATCGACGTCGTGTTCAACAACGCGGGCATCATGACCGCGGGCGAAGTCGAATCCTCGATCGAGCAAGAGGGACGGGACGTCTTTGACGTCAACTTTTGGGGTGCGGCCAACGTGAGCGGGGAGGCCGTGCGGTTCTTCCGAGAGGTCAACAAGCCTGCGGGAGGCTGGCTGCTGCAGGTATCCTCCAGGCTGGGCCTCACCGGCGTTCCCGCGTGCGGGTTTTACTCTGCTTCGTGCGTGCAGTTTCATGATGTGCCGGGCGTCACACTGATATTTTCTCGGGTAACAGCAAGTTTGGTAAGTGTTGAAGTTTGCGCTCCCTTCAGCGCAAAGTCTTATTTGAGCCATCCCATCAGCCCTGGAGGGTCTCAGCGAATCGCTTGCAGCCGAACTCGATCCGACCTGGAACATCAAGGTCCGTTCGGCGTTCGCTTTCCCGTTTCGTTGGCCACGTTCTGACTGTTTTTGAAAGGTCACGCTGCTTGAACCAGGCCCGTTCCGGACTGAGTTCATCGATAAGAACCACCGCCCTGCGCCTCAGCACCCTGCATATACAGATCCGACGCTGCCGGGCTCGCAGGCTCGCAAGTACCTCACCTCGACAGAATCGTTCGATGGTGATGCCGCCAAGGCTGCGATTGTGATCGAGAGGCTGACCCACCTCGAGAACGCGCCGATACGATTCCCGTTGCACAAGAGAACCGTGCAGACGATGAGGGACAAGGCTAAAGATCTATTAGAGGTGGCTGACACGTACGAAAGCTGGACGCAGGATCTGTACCACGATAAATGATATACTGAGGAGGAGTGTGGGCTTGGGGTTTCTCTGAAGCTTGTATGAACACTGATGTCCAACCTGGGGCATCAATTGTCTCAGCGTGTTTGAACCTCATTTGCTGCGCATGTCGCCATACAACCTCATATGGCGATGGTTAATACGTAGCAGAAGGCCATGGCTACAATGCGTCCGAACTCGATGGCTGATTTGCGATGCGAGATCATTCTTTGAGTCGATGCCGACTCGGACACATTTCGACTTACCCACCTCGCCTTTCTTCCTCATGCTGTAACAGGACCCTTATCGGCGGGTCTACGAGTTGGGTCAAGCGCCTCGATTGCGATCGCATGACGTCTGCGCCGTTAGTCACACCCGTTTTTACGACAAGGAGGCGGAGTGAGAGGATAATTCCCTGGGCGATCGGAGAGAACCTGTGGCTTGCGCGGCGTAGCGACGACCTGCCTTTCGAATCTGAGAGTGTCGCTGAAACTAGACGGAGTACCAGTCATCGGGCACACCCGGCCACGTCGCTGCAAGAGTTACGGGGACAATACGGTACCTCGACCCTCGACGCTATTCTTCTCGTTATGCATCGTGTGGACAGCAACCTTGAAACCGTGGATGGCCTCACGAAAAAAATACACTTCCTCATTTGGGGACGTGGCATTTGGTCTCATCAATGCGGTAAAATAACAGGTTTACACGGTTTTCGCCAGGTGGCCTCACGACTCAAGTTGCATTTGCAACCAGGAGCTACGTCCACGATCGAGCTTGCCGAATGATGGTTTGGTCCATTGATATCGACACGGCTACATGGATTTTGAGTGTATTACCTAGATCATGATGGTTCAGCTTCAATCGACTTGAGTACCTTCATCAACCTCTCCCTTCTTAATGGTATCCATAGTGTGTCCCCGCCGCCGTTATCTCCACTGATAGTACTAGTGAGGATCAGCCCATGATCCTTGAATTCGCCTAGCAATGCCCTAAGCGCAGTGTCGCTCGTTGCAACGAAATTTTCCCTTGCGAGGGAGAACAGTGCGCCGTAACCGAGTCCAAACTGCGCCATATCAGAAAGGGACACAGTATCTGAGCTTGGGGCTGAGCCAGAGGCAGCCTCGATATTTTCGAGTTGTCTCGTGCCAAAAAGGATGAACAGCTTCTTAGCCTTGGAGGTGACAGCAGCGAGGACGTGGGCGACAGCGGTCTCCGTGAGTGGTGCGCTGGCGCCAGCGGTAGCTGTTGTAGCAAGAGCCGAGCGGGCACCGGTTGAGGCATAGGATGCACCCGTGATGGAGGATCGATCTGCGAATGAGAGCTCTACGTCGTAGGGTGCGAGCGTGGTCAGATCATGCCAAAGAAAGGCATATCCGCGTTGTGGAGAGGCAGCTTGTCCTTCCCCAAAGTGGGATGCATCGGAATCCCCGGGCTGAACCTTGCGTGCGAGGAGTTCGGAGGCGGACCAGAGAAGGGAGGCACCGAGTCTGTCGACAGACACGGCGAGGTGAATGTTGGGACAAATGGCGAGGAGGGAGAGAGCATTTCTCATTTTTTGGATCCGCATGGGAGGAGCGTCGATGTTGTGTATGACGAGAAACAGACGATGGGTGCGCGGGGCATTGGCAGAGGAGAAAAAGGTGCAAATACGGCGCACCTGCGCATCTGCACCGGCAGCGGTAGCACTGGCGAGGCCAGGGACCCGTTCTATGGAGGCAAGCATGTCTTTGAGAGTGGTGTTGGGATGGTAGCCATTCACCACGACGACGTGGCCACGGCGAGCGAGCTCTTGAGATGCAAAGTCGTTGAGGACAGCGCGCTTCGAGCCGAAGCCATAGAATACGAGGTTGAAACCCTGTCCGAGCTCGTGGGCATAGCGGCGGAACGCAGTACGGGCGTCCTGATGACCGGACCAGCGCGTTGTCGGCCGAGAGTTGGCGGTGCGGGAATCGTACGCAGCGATGGCGTCGTTGTACTCGTGCTGGGAGAGGGGAAGGACGCGCGCGGAGAAGACGTTGGCGGAGGTGCGTGGGCGGGAGGCGGCGTGGACAAAGTAGGCGTTGAAGGCGGCGGGCACGTGCTGTGGGTCGGTCTCGTCGAGGGCGTCGATCCGCTCGTGGTCGGAGACGTCGCTGTCCGTGTCCATGGATGGCAGTTTAATTAATTAGTTATATAATTTCGACACCATCAGATAAGACGTGCTGATCAAAAGAATACGTCGAGATCTCTCTCTCTTCCCCTCCTCCTCATCCGCGAAAATGGCGCCAGTTGGAAAGCTCTACACTGTCCCGGAACTGCGCCAGACCCTGATTGTGCGTACAATCACACGCCCTCATCTCCGCCTGCTGACATGGCATAGATCAAGAGCATCGCTACTCTGGGTGGCCTCGAGCTCGAAATCGCCGATTACAAGCATTTCGAGGACAATAAGAAGCCCGAGTTCCTTGAAAAGTTCCCTCACGGGAAGATCCCCGCTCTCGAGGGCCTGAATGGTTTCAACCTTACCGAGGGTGCTGCCATTGCCCGCTACCGTGCGTCTCCCTCACCCACAGATCTCCCGAAGCACTCGGGGAGGACGAAATTCATTTTATCATCAGTTATCCCTGTCTTAATACGCCATGTCGATATGCCGCTCCTTCCCATCTCCTCTATCATCTCTTTTGATTGCGAGCTAATCGCGATCCTACCCTCATAGTTGCAACCCTCTCTCAAAATGCTAACCTCCTCGGAAAATCCCTGGAGGAGCAAGCTTTGGTCGACCAGTGGATCCACTTTGCCGAAAGTGAAATCGATATCCACACAAACTTTTCTAATCAGCTACTGAAGGGTCTTCTCGTTTACAACAAGGCTGTGAGTCTCCTTCTTTCCCCATGTCATGACTCTCATTACCTATTTACAGATCCATACCACCCTCATTGAGCGCCAGGCCAGGGCGCTGAACACCCTTGAAGCACACCTATCAACGCGTACTTTCGTCGTTGGCGAGCGTATCACCCTTGCTGATATCAGCATTGCTGCCTCCGTCTATCGTGCTGTCAGCGTTACCGTGGGTGCTGCAGCTCGTTCGAAACTCATCAGCACTATCCGCCATCTCGAGACAATCGTGAACCAACCCAAGTTGAAGGAAATCTTTGGTGAGGTCTCATACGTCGAAAACATAGTTCAGTATGCTCCTCCCAAGAAGGAGCCCAAACCCGCACCAGCACCCGCTGCACCCAAGGAAAAGAAGGAAAAGGAGAAACCAAAACAGGTGGAAGCAGATGATGAGGACGACGGTAACCTCGTCCCTGAGGAACCAAAGGCCAAGAACCCCCTCGATTCTCTACCAAAGTCGACCTTCAACCTCGAGGATTGGAAGCGCGCATATTCCAACAAGGAAACTCGCGGACCTAATGGTGCTTTGGAGTGGTTCTATGCCAAGTGCATCCCTGTGTTTCCCTGCCCACATATTTTTCTGACTGTCATGCAAACAGCTTTGACAAAGAGGGCTTCTCAATTTGGCGAGTCGACTTCAAGTACAACGAGGAACTCACTGTGATATTCAAGTCCTCTAACCAAATCGGAGGCTTCTTTAACCGTCTCGAAGCCTCGCGCAAATACCTGTTCGGGTCCGTGGGTGTCCTCGGAGAGCCCAATGCATCCCTCATTTCAGGTGCATTTATTCTCCGGGGACAAGATGTCAAAGGCGTTATTGATGCTGCACCGGATTGGGAGAGTTACGATTATAAGAAGCTGGATTTGGACAACGAAGACGATAAGAAGTTCTTCGAGAGTGCGCTCGCTTGGGATCTGGCGATTGACGGCAAGGCCTGGAAGGACGGCAAGAATGTGAGTCGCGTTTCCTCCATCGAACTCTCAGACATTGACATTCGTTTTCAGTTCAAGTGAGTGAAAGCGTGATTAGATTAGATAGATGTAGGCTTTTTGTACTGTCGCCGTGCTCAAGTCATGTTTCTCTATTTAGAGGTGATGCTTGCGGAGCAATTCCCAATGTACATCGCCGACGCTCACATGCGCGACCACGAACGACTCTGATCTTGACTCTCCTTGGCCACTGTTTATACCCCCCTCGGACGCACCTCGGGATTTGGTACCTGGAAATCATTGACATCGACATGTTTGTTGACCCCATTCTCTCGTCCTGGGTCTTGGCCTCGACAGTATGCCGTCTGTTTGGGTTTTGTGCATGTAAACCGGGATCGAGCGTCGTCGTCCTGCAGAACTTCAAGAGCATGATTCTACTCGGCATGTTTCTCTGGTTCCCCCTTCGTTTGTTGGTCGAATGGGCGGTATCACTTGAAAAGGTGCACGTTTGGACTGCCTTTTCATGTCTTGGAGCTGGACATGTTGATCAAAGAAGAAGCACCGGCGCGACGTGGTCATCACTCGTTTGGATCGTGTTGTTACCATCAATCGAGAGCAGGTCGTGATGGTCGATCATAGGCAGACCCCAACATTTTATATACATTGGCGTTTCAGATTTTATTACACGCTTGAGTTGTATTTGCAAAGGGAAACTTGACCGTCTGAAAATATTTCACTCCCGCTCAAGACATGACAGTACTACAGACCGCTGATACCGCCCGCCACGCTCTCCACTGCATTTTTGAGATTGCGAGCTTCCTGGACGACGCCATCATGTTCGTCCTCGGCACACTCGGCAACAAACGTTGCCGTTTCGCCGACAAATCCTGAACCAACCAAGTGAGCACGCTTGTGTCGTTCTGTTTCTCTTGGGAGAGAGGGAGAGGGTCGAGACGACGTACCGACGAGTTTGCTCCCATCGGCTTTCCACATCTCCGTTGTGCATTCCAATGCCAGTATGCGCACGCGAGGGTCCTCGGAACGCGTGTGCATGAGGAGGTCGAGGTTGAGGCGCTTGTGGAGGTCGGAGGACGTGATGGGAAGGAGCGCGAGGACGGAGAGAAGGCAGGAAATCAAGTGTTGCCGTGGTGTCGTCCGTTCTGTCTCTGGAGGGGCGGCGGCGACGATTGTGGAGGAGAAAGGTAAGCGCACGGAGACGGGTACTTGAGACAGCACGTGTGGAAGAAGGGTGGCCAATTTATCTTCGCGCCAAAAGACTATAGGCTGGATTAGATTCAGCACCGATCGAGGACGGCGAGACACATGCCTCCATCGTCAGCTTCGAGAGACTTTGTCAACGTCGCGATGATGCTCGACCAAAGTGCAGACTCTGTCGGGGTGGTTCTCGGCGAGGAGCTAAAGGATTGAAGTACTTCTGTGAGCGGGCGTAGTAATGTGGCCATGTATGGATTCATCAGTCCCTACGGAAACCAATCAGACCATTGGTATATGCCACATCACCATCGTACAACAAACCTTGAAGTAGTCAAGCAAGGCGGTATACACATGACAGAAAGTGATTTTCCTCTCGTTCGACCCTATGGAGAACAAGTCAACCATTTCCAAACCGACGTCGATCCAGAGCCGTGCGCACCGTTTTCGTCTGCAAATGCCCAGTCCTGCATACGTCGGAATAAAGGTCTGAACGCATTCTCATTGAGTTTCACGACAAGTTCAGTGAAGGCCGATATCACATGCGGCTCGCTCTGGCAAAAGTCCATGATTAATTTGCACAGCTCCCACTGCCGACCGACGGACCGCTGTAAGACTAGATGGCATCTTCAGGTCGAACGCTCCCATAAAGACCTTGAACACCGGCCGTAAGTTGTCTAGGACTTCTGGACGAGGTGCAGCGTGCAGCGCCCTCTTGAGCAATGTAAAATACCCAATTACGCCATGGACGCCCTCCTGATAGTATGTCTCGTCACTGTCCCAAATCAAATCCGCAACGACGCTTGCACACCTTTGTTTGAGCCTTGTCTACACTGGGCCAAAGATCATACAACACAGGAAGCAACACCTCGGCCGACGTCCTCTTCGAGATCGCCTTGATCAGTCCAGTGAGGGGATTGTTATGTGTGGTCGACGTAGCGTTGACTTCGACATAGAGTCTCGCTATCTCGGTCAGCTCTGTTGCCCCATAAAAGGCGGGCAGAGACGACAGCAGACTCTGGAGGGTTGCAAGGGCGGACTCCCCTGCATCTTCAAGTTCTAATGGATCTAGTCAGCGATATAACGGTAAAAGCGTGCAATGAGGCTTACGCGTCTTCCCCTTTAGACCTTCACGAAGAACCAATATGCATTCCTGTGCAATATCTCTAAAGTGAGGGATGATCCGTGGCCCGAGAGCGGTGCTGACGGCGTCATGTGAGCCTCGCATACGTTAAAGCAATTCAACCACGCACACAAGGCATGGCAAAATCGACACTCCAGCTGCGGTGGACGTCCGTGATCGCACCACATTGAGGATGTGCGGCAAGGTCGACATCAACGTCGTCTCTTCTCCATCGCAACATGTGGATCCCAGTGCCTTCAGTGCTTCGAACGCAGATTCGATTAGTGTCCCAGTGGATTGATGCTCTATGATGTCCCGAATAAGGCCGATGAGGTCAATGATTGTCGCCTGACATTCCTCGCGCAACCTCTCAGTAACAAGTGGAATTCTGGCAGAGACAACTCCAAGCGCCTCCGCCTTGATCTAGCGCAAAATACAGCCCACCCACGTTCGTGAAATGTGAGATAGGGTGAAAAAAATGGGACGCACCTTCATATCTTTGGATGTTAACATCACACGACCCGCAGTCAGGAACTCCTTAGCAGAGATGTTGTTCATGGTGCGCTCGATGGCAGTCTGAGCCACAGAGACGATCGCCACTAAGTCACTTTCCGAGGCGTGACTGGTCGGAAGCTTGGCAAGATCCAAGAGATGGGTGATGACGTCTGTGGAACTGCTGCCCTCTCCGGTGCCCTGTGGTTCGTCCGCTTCAGATGGTGTCATGGACGTGCTCGCAAATAGAACGAGTGCTTGTATGCGGCGTTTCAGCGTGGCAGAGGTAGATGAAGAATGTTCCCCGTCTCTGTGACATGATCTCAACCACGGAGTACACAAACGTACAAGTATGGGATACTCACCGAGGGTAATCTAAAAATGCGGATTCAGTGCTTTCGGATGCGAGAAACTGAGACCTAAGCCGCAAACATTCCCTCAATACTTCTGTGAGTACCTGAAGCAAAGTGTGGGCCGCCGTCCATCATGAAATAGATCGCGCAGACGCACGGATAATTGCTGTGGGTGATCGAAATGCCTTAGTAGCGAAACGGGTAGGGTGAGTGTACTTTGCGCTTCTTCTGGGGTTTGACGACTTGCGCGATTGGCGACTTTGTCCACGAGGAGCATGCAGATCGGAGACAAGAAGTTTTGTGCCCCAAGGACTTCTGTGAGGTGAATAAAAAAGCTGGTGGGATGATCGAGTCAGCAGGCCACTCTCTCGGAAAAGGGGCGCACTTTTGTCGCCGATGTCGGGGAATGTGGTTCGATGCATCCGTAAAGATGCGCAGGAAATCTCTCGCTCCGATGTACAAGTCGAGGCCGTCCAGATGTTTTGTTTTAAGGGACGACACCATCACCGGCACAATGTTGTCAATAGTCTGCGCCAGATCCTTGAGCTGGTTTCTAAGAGCGGGATACGAACTCACATTTTGGACAACTCTGAAACTGTATGAATCGTCTCTATGGAAGACGTTGGATCCCATGAACGTGAAGATGGGCATAATGTTATGGAGGACAGAGTCAGGAGTGAGCCTGGCCAAGTTGGCCATCAATAATAAAGCTTCATTAAATGTTTGGGGATTATCAGTGACTGTCAAGAGAACGATGAATGAATGAATGAATAGAAAAATGCGATTTGACGAACCCCTAATGAGCTCAACCAAGACCTCCAAGCGGATGGGCACAGCTGGGAGTTCCTGATGTCTTGTTCAATATCGAATGAAACCACAGAAGAGAAGCGCTCACTGTGAGTCTACTTGCACTCTTTTCTATAGCAGCCATCAGCATCTGACAGACATAGCTTGTGTCCGATGGTGCCAAAAAGTTGGAGCGAACAACCCTGTTGAGCGTCTCCAAAAGGCTAGATATCAAATCCAAGGATCCTGGAATCTCCGTCGTCCCAAGTACTTCGGCCAATAAACTCAATGGCTGGAGTTTACTGATCTCGTAGACATGCGATGTTCTGTAAGTCTCATCAGCTCGCACGTCTGACCAACCGTGATAACTACACACTGCTCCAGCTTGGCACGCTTGTTTGCAGGCGCCTCATTCTCGGCGTGGTCCGGTCGAAACTGTACAAGAAGTTGCATGATCAGCGCAACATCCTTGAGAAGCTTCCCTAGGAGCGTTCGGGACGTCAAGTACTAGACACCACACGTGAACAAGCATGAAGAACATCCAACCAGCGCTTACTTACCGCCTCACCACCTTCACTGCCCGCTTGCAATAAGATGGTGCAGATCTCTAAGCGTCGACGGAGATTGAGATCCATAAAGAGCCTCTGCTCAAGAGCCGTCGCGTAGAGCTCCCGAGCGGATGCGTCTGAGTCTACCGGACGCTGATCAGCACAAGCACCCGAAGGATGATAAATCAAACAAACTGGAGTGGAAATAGAGCTGAAGTCCTGAAATGAACACAGGCCATGTTTCATCATCATTTCGACGTTCAAGTTCCGCCGAAGTGGTGCTCAGGAAGCCAGCAACAACGAGCAATGTATATGAGTTAAACGACGCGCAGAACATCTGCGCAATGGGATCGGGATCCTGCACTAGGTCCTTCATAACTGGGAGTAGCATGCGGGGCTTGGCGAAGTCAGAGACATTCTCGATGGAGCGGAGGAGTGCGATCCGAGCGAATGGGAAGGGATGGCTGATCACATGTGAAAGCAGGAAACATAAGATCCGGCGCCTATATCTAGACATGATTGTCAGTAGCAGGTGGCAAATGGATTGGTACTAATTCGTACTTGGCATTCGAACCCTCAAAATGCTTCTGATGGAACACTTGGACGTAGTCTGCATCCTGAGTTACTTGCTCCCTGTTATCCACAAGAGCCTTCACATAAGCAGAAAGATCCTTTGTGTCAACGTATTGTAACTGGGCTAATATAGGTTCGTGAGCGATCCTTCGCACACGCAATCTGGGGACTCACATGAAGCTGATCCGTACAGTGTGTCCATACCATACATGTACCTTTTCTCTGAGGTACTGCCAAAAAACGAAATGCTCTCAAATATCAATGCGCGATCCCGTTTATCGCACCGTGCATCCAATAACAGAGCAATCAGCGACGGAAGCACCGCCTGGAAATCGATGATCCCACCACCAGAATGGCCACGTACGAACGCGAGAACATGTAACAGGGCGTGCGTTCTAACGCCTTCCAAAGAGAGAGATGATGAGAGAAGAACACCAAGGAGAAATGCCAGCGAGCTGTCTCTCAAGTTGAGGAATAGTGCTTGCAAAATGGAAGTTGAAAGCTGGCTAGGTACAGTGCGCGTCGAAGTGGAAGCAAGACCATACATCTCTTGCATTAAGGATACGTAGCACTGACTTGGGTGACTGGGAATCTGTTCAGGCTTTGATGCATTAGATCAGCCGAGCCATCAAGGAGAGAAAACGTACTGAAGCAATCACTGAAATACAGGTCGCAGCAAACTCGCGAGGGGCGGGTAGAGCTGGAATTAGGGCGAGTATCGAGGCTCGCAAAGCATGGACGGTATTTCGTCCTCCTGGTCTGATAATCACTTTCGTGCCTATATGACGTGCATCCAATGCCTTGTATGGTCGTAAGTACTGGATCCGCAACAAAGTGAGTAGGAATGAATAAACCTCTTGCAAGTTCAACTCATCACTCGCTTCTAGCGAGGTCAGATGCATGGCGTGGACGATACGATGTGCCAACAGGACCTGTTGGTCTCCCGATGCTCGTATCAGCAGCGCACGGCAGATCAAATATGCCAGTGCTCGAGCATGCGGAAGGGCATCGTGCAACTTGGACAGCAAAACATTTATATCTTGAGTATAATCGTTCGCAACGATAATGTTCTCTGATGATATACGCACATTCTCAGTGACAGAACGAGACCTGTGCAAAACTACTCACCCGCTATTTTGTCAGCTACGCCAAGGTTGATCTCGCATAGCGTTTCGCTGGCCCCATCATCCCTGTCGTCGTCCAAGGCCTCCTTCTCCAATAACGACCCACGAATCCATACGTCCACGCAACCCCGCAACCACCCCGTCTGGAACCCACCACCTTCTTTAATAGCTTCCCATACGCCGCGGGACGTCCTAAACTTTGCTTTTGAGGCCAATAGAAACGGGAAAAGCGCACTTTGCTGGACAGCAACGGTAAAGTTAGGATATGATTCAACGAAAGGCCCGGCAAGGAAGGCAACATGTGCGCGCAAGACTGCCCGGGGGGGAGGTGTCGAGGAGAGCTGTGACGTGATAGCATCCAATAGCTGCTGAGGTAATGTAGTCGGGGCGATCGTCGAAAGGAATAAATCAGGCGACTCGTAGAGCGCTTGCAAGACCCCTACATCGGTATCGTAAACGCGACCAAGCAGTGCAGATTGAACAGATGCCTAACATATCCTCAGTTGAAGTCGAGGGCCAAGCAGGAAATACGGACCATATCTGGAGCGGACATATTAACCTCACCAGCTCCCAATATCGAATACATTTTCTCCACTGCAGCCATGCGTGACTCCTTCAGTGTGCTTGCAGAGGCGACCACGAATTCATTGACGCTGCTGGACTCGGCCAACGGATGACTCTGGAGTTTATCCTTTCTCAGTCGTAGAAACGTCAAGGAGCAATGCATCGCTCACCAGAGAAAACGACGAGAGCAGTTCACCTGTCATCTTTTTGCGTTCTTTCCTGTCTTTGTTTGATTCACCAGCTTCCACGCCAGTCTCGGAAAGTACATCATCTGCAATACCTCGCAACAGCTCAAGGTGGCGCTGATGGACAAGAGAAAGTAATGAGCGTGCAGTGCGAATGGTTTCGCTTCTCGTCTCAGCTTCGACCGCTCCAAGATCGTCATCGGGTGGCAGAGTAGCTAAGCGAACCAAAGTGCGAGATAATTCTTTGATGACCACTCGGGGAGCACCCGCAGTATTTATCAGAGTTGAGAACAACGACGCAACGCGGTGTTCGTGAATGCTAAGCGGAGGTGAGGCGCGATAAAACAGCGAAAAGTAACAGGATCCACACACCGCTCGCTCAAGGGGCGAAGCACCGGAAGAATAAAGTGTTCCGCACCGATAACAGTCAAGATTTTGCTCACGTCATCAGCGAACCCACTGCACGAATCGCGCTGTGTCAATACTCTTGAGACGACACACAAAGACGACATACGACATCTTGACACACAATTGGCATGCGCTGTGGGGGAATGCTTGAACATCCTGCTGTGATGAACAAATTGCCACAGCAGTCTTCACGAAATGAGTAGTAGACACGGGGCCTTTGCCTGAACCCCGAACGCCGCGTACTTGAGTTGCCATTGCATTGATAATGGCGGATACAGCAGCAGGCTTCAAATTCACTTTCTGGGAGAGTGTGCATAGAAGAACAAAGCTGCCGAGCTAGTCGGCGAAGAAGTGACATGAACACGGAAAACCTGCGACAAGACAACTCACCACAATGTTGGCATCCTTCTGGGAAGACTGGAGGGGTGCAAGCAAAGATGGGAGAATAAATGCAAGGATGCCATCGTCTAGAGATGGTAGAGCAGAAATATAATCGTGCATCGTGGCAGCGTGGAATGCAAGCAATGTACGATGTGAATGTGAGTCTAGAGCGACAGTGAGCCAAAAAGGATTGGTAACGAAGGACGAGTACTATACGTTGTATAGCAGCAGGCAAGAGGCTGGCAACAAAACGTGCGGTGTCTGTGTCTGACACCATGGCTTTTATCAAAGCAGGACGCGGAATGGACTTTGCAGCTGACTTGAATGGGAGCAAAAACGCGAAAGAGGAGTTTGGGCTGAAAATTCGTTAATACAAAGGAGGGCAACCTTCTCAGGGGAACCCACCGAATGTGTAATATCGAAAGCATCTTGATAAAGTGCGGGGATTCGTGGTATGGCACGAACAAGGCAAGGACGGCATCTACGTTGAACTCATTGATTCTGACGAGTGCTGTGGATGCATGTCTCTGACGGAGAGAAGCAAAACTCACCTGAAGCGCCTTACGAGCCACTCCAAGACTTTGCTAGCGGGAGCCTCCACAAGCCAAGGACCAAGAAGAGCCAGGAATGCATCGATATTCCGATCAAGGTTCGCGTTGAGCTCTGGTGTCTGGAGGGTGCGATCGAGAGCTCTGGCTGCGTCAGAAAATAATGCCTGTTCGAAATCGACAGACAGGTGCCCATCTTCGCCCAGTCTGATGGTTTTTGATGAAAACGCGGGAGAAAGAGAACGAAGGTGGGTGAACGCGGTCGAAGCGAGCGCATATATCGAGTCGAGGTCATGGAGGTCGCCATCTCTGCCGGTGAATAGATACGATTCAGCCTGCCGCTTTTTCGACCTGTCCTGCAACAAGGACGCGTGGAGAGAGGTCGACGCAGCAAGCTGAGCTGCGAGAGCGGACGGCATCTGCTAACAATGCACCGGTGATCACTGATGGCACAAATTTTGGTGTATGTAATCAATAGCCCCTCAAATCTCTGGATGAAGCCTTCTGCAATTTCTGCCTTTCCTTGGCCAGTGGCGTACGGGCATCTGTCTGACTGTGGCCCCCATCTATGCAGGAACGCCAGGACACCAAACTCGATACACGTCGAGCGAGCGCATGTAAGCTGAAGTGTAGAAGTCTGACACGTATTACGTAATTGAAGTGTCGGGTGTAGCAAGTTGCTTCACTCTTGACCAAGTCGCCATGTCCACGAACCAAGGGCTTCCTCCGCTGGCCTCACAGGGCGTACTTGCTGTCTCCGCATCCATGACCATTGATGCACCACGCGACACCGTATGGCAGGTCTTGATGGACTGGGGGTCATATCGCGAGTGGTATGTCGCTCGCCCCGACAGAGTCGCCTTGACCACCGACGTCGTTCTACAGGAACCCGTTCGTGTATGTGTAGGTTTTTTCAAGGGATGTTGTCCCCCTGACATGCCGTGTAGTCGCAACCAGTGCCTCGCTGACCCCTCCGGGAAACCCCTCCCGGCGTCTCAGCAGGCTCCGCGCGTCGGGGTGCATCTGCTCATTTATCCGGTGCACATTCCGCCTTCGTTTGACCCCCCAAAAATATTACCCGCGTCTAGCACGTTGCAGATCATAACCCACTTGGACCCGGACAACTACTGTTGTACATGGGAAGATGCCAAGCACCCGTCCTGGCTGCTTTCCACGAAGCGGTGGCAGGCGTTGGTGGAGGTGACGGAGGGGGGGCGGCAGAAGACGCGGTATGAGACGATCGAGGTGTTTGGCGGATTGCTGGCGTATGTGATCAGGCTGTTTGTCGGGGACGGGCTGCGGCAGGGCTTTGCTGCCA
The DNA here is from genome assembly GCA_038089935.1 of Boletellus emodensis. Lineage (NCBI taxonomy): Eukaryota > Fungi > Basidiomycota > Agaricomycetes > Boletales > Boletaceae > Boletellus > Boletellus emodensis. The sequence continues at coordinate 119,385 of JBBPLU010000018.1, forward strand.
TGGCAGAGGGACTCCGGCGGCGGTCCGAGGCACAGCATGCATGTACTAGGGCACCTGCTGACACATCCTAGACAATCGCGACACAGCCACATTCACGTTCTAGAACTGCCCCTTTCCGAAATGGAATAAAGTCTGACACATCCACCGGGCACCCTTTTCTTCACTTGGCTACCATCCATGCTCGCATACCCTCCCCACCACGATTCCCAAACGGCCCCCAGCTCGAGCCCCCCACCGCTCTACGACCCCCGTGGCAGGCAGAAAGACTTTGTCGAGTCTGCCATGCAGAGAAAGGAGCGCATCGAGTTCCTGAAGCAGAGGGAATGGGTCCGACGCGTCGCCGAGTGGGTCAAGGAGACGAATGCTCAAAACTATTTTGTGCGTGTGCCTCTTCTCGACGATCTCCCCTGCCGACATGCACTCTGCAGCCCATCTTGGGCCGCTCTAGCCGATCGTATTCCCCGTTCTACCAGGACGGCTGCATAGGGCCTCAAGCATCGGCAGTCCCCTTCCCTTGCGTGGAGGAAGAGCCATATGTCATCTACAGCTCGTCTCCGAACTCTTCGCTCTCTTCGCTTTCCGAGGAAATCACCCCGGTTCTCCCGCTCAACAGCGGACCGCCCGCGTCGCTCAGCCTCCCCGTCGCAGGCGCGCCTCATCCTGCCCAGAGAAGGACATCTGGCCATCACCGACGGTGCAGCAGCGCCAGTCTGCGTGGCCACTCGCGCAAGCAGTCTCTTTCGAGTATATGCGAGGTACCCGAGGAGGACTAGTTGCCGTCTCGTGACGCTCCCTGGCGTGTCTGCTTGGCCCGCCGTTGCAACGTGACCTCTGGCACTCGTGTCGCCTGGCGAGCTGGACTCTGGTCAGGAAGTTGTTTGACCCTTCGCTTCTTTTCGCGCCGACGTGTGAACGTCGTGTGTGGTATTTCTATCGTTGGCGATGCTGATTGTTCGTTACTGTCTGTCGTAACGCGGAGCGTTCAGGGTGTTACCTGGCTCTCCTGGTAGCCTCATCATGTTCCTGATACCTGTGTCACACTATACCCGCCCTTGTCCCGCCGTCATCTGTAGCACCTCCCAAGCACACGCTCATCCTCATCCTCATTTCTGATGTCGCTTCCCTGCGCCAGTATGTGTATCTTACGTTCTCCTAAATTGCGGCAGTAGTGTACTGTATAGAAGTTGTGAATTTGGCTTTTTGCAGATCATAGAGCTGTTGCCGAGTGTACCGTACGAATCGAGTATTTAGTAGATGTGTGGGTGCCGAGAATGCATCGCAGAAGGGCAGGTGCTTCCCCCGCCATCCGTTGGGCCATTTCCGTCCATGTTGCCTTGGCATCTGACTCGGGTCCTGCTTGCACTCCCACGACGAGCGACTGCGCACGGCTGCGTCTTCTCAGACCCGCGCCATCCATCCATGAGCAGCGGCAACCCTGGACAAACAGGACAGAGACATCGCCCAGAACACGGACAGGGGCAGGCACACTGGGAAGACCCGGGACGAGGATCAGGGCAAGCACAAGGACGAGGGCGGGGACGGGGATGGGGACGAGGACGAGGACGAGGACGAGGACAAGAGCAAGCGCAAGCGCGGGGGCAGGGACGAGGCCGTGGTCGTGGCCAAGGCTATGCGCCCACCGGCTCGTTTCCTTACCCCGGCGCCGGGCGAGGCTCAGGGCCGTCGTCTTCCCGCGACGACTCAGACAGGGGCAGACAGGCACGACCCGGCGGAGTGTGCGTGTCAGATCTATTGCCGATCCGCGCTCTGACGCCGAGATTGTCCTTGTGCAGGATCTTTATGCAGGACCGACCGCGCTCGGTCGACGGCCGCATCAAGGATGACTCGGACAGGGCCGTCGTCGAGCGCCTCGCACGATCCGACACCGGCGCCGGCGCCGGCGGTCTCCCGCTGCGACCCGATTTTGGCACGCAGGGACGGCCGATCGCGCTCCGCGCCAATTATTTTCCCGTTTGCGTCGAGGGCCGGATATTCCGCTACGGCGCCGAGATCGCCCTCTCGGCCCGGGCGCAGACGAAGACGAAGCTCGCGCGGCGCGTCAAACAGCGCGTGTTCCGGCTCGCGGAACAGACGGCGGACTGGGCACAGGCCAGGATGTCGGACAGGGTGGCACACGACGGCGCCGAGAAGCTCGTGGCGTCCTTCCAGCTGCCGCAGCCCCTGACCATACAGGGACCGTACTACGAAGGAGACGACCAAGCCGACCAGGAGGCGTCCGAGTACACGCTCACGCTCACCTATGTGGAGGAGGTGGATCAAGAGCTCCTGAAAGAGTACGCCTTTTTTTCCTGTGCAGTCCTTGTTCTGACCTGTCACTGCAGATGTCTCGCAGGGACGCCCGTCGACTCGCAAGCGCTCGCCAAGGTCCTTTCTGCGCTGAATCTCGTCCTCACTGCGCATGCTTCTCAGGTAGGGACCAAGATCGGCCGGGACGACGAGAACAAGAAGCATCCCGACCAACGGATCTTTTTCGACGAGCCCACGCCTCGAGATATCGGCGGAGGGCTTGCAGTGCGGGAAGGATTCTATGTCTCCGTCCGACCAGCCCACCAGCAGCTCATGGTCAACGTCAATACATCCCATGCGGCCTTTTACAAGCCTCAGAACTTTGTGGCCGCCATGAATGAGTATGGTCGACTCGGGGGCGGTAATCTCAACGTCTTCGCAAATCAAGTGCGAGTAGAGACCCGGCCGAAGAAGCGTGTCGTCATGATACAGGGTGTGTCCGAGCAGAACGCCTACCAGCACAAGTTCAAACACGACCGGTTTGGACTAATCTCGATCGTGGAATACTATAAACGACGTGAGGTTATTTATCTTGATTCGAGCACCATTTCTGACCAGTGTTGATAGAGCACAACATCAAATTGACTCACCCTGGCCTTCCACTCCTCAAAGGCCCGGGCGGCAGTGTCTATCCCCAAGAGATTTGCAGCATCCTCCCAGACCAGGGGTTCAGGGGCGAACTCACCAACAGAAATCATGCCAAGAAGATGGTCGAGGAGGCTTGCAAGCCGCCAAAAAAGAATGCGGACGACATCGTCAACAAGGGTCTCCCCAAGCTCGGTTTTCAGAACCCGAACCCCGTACTCGATTCGTTCGGAGTTCACGTGGGCGACGAGATGGCCGTCGTGCCCGGGCGGATCCTCGACAAACCAGGGATATCCTATTCTGCGGGCAAGCAGGCAGACATCAACTCTAGCCGTGCATCGTGGAATCTCGCAAGGGTAAAATTCGCGGTCGGTGCACAACTAGTCAAGTGGGCAGTCCTCGTCATCCAGGACGGTGGGACAGACGATTTCACAGACAGCAAAGAGGCACGGAACATGGCTGGCGAGCTCCGCACCGCGTGTAACAAAAGTGGCATGGGGGTTTCCCAACTGGAGGAGGGAGCGTATGCATCAGTGCCGCTGCCCCAGCGGGGAAAAGACCCATTCCGGCAAGATGCCATCGATGCCATCGAACAGGCGTTGGAGACACTCAAGAGAGAGGTTACTGGCCTGGAACTCGTGGTTGTCATGTTATCCAACGACGACAAGGCGATTTACGGTGGCCTCAAGTGGCTCTGTGATGTCAAGCTCGACATTTCCAGCGTCTGCATGCAATCAAGTAAAGTGAAGAAGGACAAGGGACGAGTACAGTACCTCGCAAACATTGCGCTCAAGGTCAACATGAAGATGGGTGGCATTAACCACACACTGGACAAGGCGAGTGGGGCGTGGCTCAAGAGTACGTCGACGATGGTCATGGGTATGGATGTGACGCATCCCGCGCAAGGGGTCTCTGTGGAGGGCACTCGTGAGTGGCCGCAAACACGAGTCAGGGACACCACCTGACGAGCCACAGCATCGATCGTGGCGGTGGTTGCCAGCATCGACGACCACTTTGCGCAATATCCCGCGGTCCTCGCCATACGAAAGAGCAAAGTCGAGGTATTCGAGACTCTCCTCGTCGTCCCGGGAGACCGGTTGACTGTTGCTCCTAGATCGAACGTGGTAAGGGCCAGAATGAAGGGGACAGCGTCCTTCGGGACATGTTCATCAGCCGTTTTGAGTTGTACAGGACGCGTAACGGAAAGAAATTGCCGGAGCGTGTTATCCTATATCGCGATGGGGTGTCCGAAGTGCGTGTGCTTGTTTTCCAGTTTGATTGGCTATGCACTCGTCTCTGCAGAGCCAGTTTGCACAAGTGCGCGAATATGAGCTGAGGGACATGAAGGCAGCGATGAGGCACTTTGATACGGAACATGCCCGGTACGAACCGAAGCTAAGCATCGTCGTGTGCGGTAAGCGACACGGTACACGATTCTATCCCATGCGGGAAGGCGATGCGGCGGAGGACGGCAATCCGCTTCCGGGCACGGTCGTCGACCGTGGTGTGACGCCAGCATACGAGTTTGATTTCTTCCTCCAGCGTTTGTGGTCGTATTCTCTGGGTGGGACCTAACTGACATGACGGGCAGCACATGGGAGCCTCAAAGGGACGGCTCGTCCGACGCACTATTTCGTTGTCCACGACGAGAACAAGCTCAAGGCGGACGAGATCCAACGGGCCACGAACGATCTGAGTTACATGTTTGCGCGCGCGACCAAGGCAGTCAGTCTCGTCTCTCCCGCGTACTGGGCCGACATTGCGTGTGAACGCGGGCGGTGCTACCTACACAAGCTGCTGATGGGCGTCAAGGAGGGTGGCGCGGAAGACAGGGGCAAGGACAAGAAGGGAAAGAGGCGGGCCGAGCCGACCCCGTTTGAGCAGGCAGAGACGATGTGGGGCGGGGGTGTTTCCGGGCCGAGGCTGCGTGACACGATGTTTTACCTGTGACGATGCTATGGCTGTGTAATCCTATCAGATTGGTCTTTCCACCATGCCCGTCACACTGCACGGCAGCTGCCACTGCGGCGCGGTGCGGTTTAGCGTGCAAAGCCACACGCCGGTCCCGTACCAGGTCGGGTCTCTCCTCGTCCGTGGCCACGTGCTCACCCGCCCGCCAGCTGTGCACGTGCTCCATCTGCCGCAAAGTCGGCGGCGTCGGCGGCTCGATCAACCTCGGCGCGAAAGCCGACACGCTCACCGTCACGCGCGGCACCGACGACATCCGGTCCGTCCGTCCCGAGACCCCCCCGCACGACTGAGCCGATTCCTCCCCGCCAGCGTCTACCGCGCCGTCCTCGACCGCGACGGCCCGCGCGAGTCCCGCGTCACGTCCGAGCGCCACTTTTGTAGCCGCTGCTCTGCCATGCTCTGGCTGTACGACGCGACGTGGTACGTGCCCCCTCCCTGCGTGCGACCGGTCGCTCACCGCCAGCGCAGGCCCGACCTCCTGCATCCGTTTGCGTCCGCCATCGACGACCCGCCGCTCGAGCCCCCAGAACATCTGGTGTGTCCGTGTCCTTGCTGCTCTTGCTCGAGGCGTGCTGAACGTCTGCACGACCAGGTGGTGGTGAAAGCGGACTCCAAGCCCGACTATGTCCGTCTTCCCGAGGGCGAAAAACTGGTCTACGAGCACTATGGCCCAGACTCGATCGAGGGCTGGCACAAGAAGCACGGCAAGTATGTTCCTTAGGGGAGAGCGCTACTGTAGTAGTTAGAGACCTACACTCATCGGATACACAACGGATCACCACCCTCGTGACAAGTTCATTGCAGGCTACTCACAAAACGATGCATATCAGAGGGTCATGAAGGAGTGATACAGCGTTCGGACGGCGAAATATCGATACAGGAAGAAGCGCACGGTCGGAGAAAAAAATAGCACAAGACGCCGTCTCTCACGCAGCGTGTTTCGCAAGCGACTCCCTCGGCTTGCTGAGAATGAACCCTGGTAATGCATGTCCGTTCAGCGATCGCCATCACCGCACCCGCCCACATGCACACGCACCTTTCAGCGCCGCGGCCTTTTCGCCCTGTCTTCCGAATCCCATCCCTGCTCTGCTAGACTCGGCACCCGATCCCACACACGTACGATCGCTCGTCTTGCCGTCGCTGCTGCTCTCCCCAGTAAACACTGACGAGAGCGCGCCCGTCACGGGCCGAATGTCGACCCCGCGGACGTGCGTCGGAAGAAGGCCCTCCTTGTCCTTGTCCCGCTCGTGCCGCCACGATAGGATCGACCGCTTCCCCTTGACCTTTTCCCGGAATATCAACCCGACGAGTATGTTCATGCAGCCGACCGCGAACAAGAAGAACGTGGTCACCAGCGGAAAGTCGCCCACGTAGTGCGACAGGACGGACGCGCCGATGCTGTCGGGGAAAGTCCATGTCGTCAGCGCGTGCGCCCGCAGATCTTCTCCGAGGAACGCTTCCCAGGGGACGGACTTACAGACATTGCATCACCCCGAGCGCGCCGACACCAAAATCTCGTCCGAGGACGGGAAAGAACCGGTCAAAGAATGCGGCGGGCCAGCCTAGGCAGTATGGGTTAGCTTCAAGGGGAACAATGAACGACCGGCTCACACGCACCGATTTCGGACAGGATGAGCACGACGGTCTGAAAGATGATAAAGATCCGGTTCAGGACCGCCCAAAACGCGCCGCCAGCTTGGTTCGGAACGGTGCTGTGTCTGCATCGTATACCGTCAGCATCAGGTCGCTCTCCCTTCTCCGAGCACACGTACGGGATATAGTCCGCATTCCCCGCATCGAACGCGGTCGCGTTAAAGTTTCCGTTCGTGAACGCGTTGACGGCCTCGACGTCGTCGACCAAGACAAGCACGCTCGTCGCGAACACGAGCAGCAGCGCGAGGATACTTATCGCGCGAACAACGTTGAGTGCTATGAATACACCTGTACCCACAGATTCGTTCCTCAGTAAACTCGACTCGCCATGTGTGGGTCAGAGTGACACTTACGCGCGAAACCAGGAAGGAACATGCTGCTTGTCTGAAAAGTACAGCTAGCGGACCTGCGCTTGCAACGTAGAGATACACGGGAGCAGGTAGATCGTGGAGCTTGGGCCAGCAAGCCTGCGACAAGCGAAACCAACAACTGGACGGGGAAGAGCACACGTCTGCAAGACGCACATCATATAAAGCGTAGCCCGCTTAGAGGTCGAACCACGTCGAATCTCCTTGGGGACCAACGTCCCATTGTTCTCCGGCTAGTGGGAACAAAATTATGGGAGCCGGTCGTATTCGCCGTACGTACAGAGAACAACGGATGAGAACAAGGACCGCATAAGGCAGGTCTCCACAACCAAACAAAAACGTGATGGACCCACGACGGGTCGCAGCACGACTATGCACGCTGGTACACTAACGGGCCGGTAAGAGATTGGGTATATCACGCAAGGTATCAGAAAATAGCCGTCACGACTTCTATGCCTCTTTCGTTGGTAGTGGTGGGACCGACGGAACCTGCCCATGTCGAATGCGCTGTGACCGCCTGTTCTGTTGTGCTGCTTGAGATCGCTCTTGCTCAGCTCGCATTGCCTGCATGATGTCAAGCTGTTGTGCGATAAACTCTTGTGTATTTGGTCTGTCGCATCGCCTCAGCACTTGTCCGACATTCGAAAAGTCATATCGCACCTCATCCGTAGGATGCGCATAATAGTCTCGCCACTGAACACCTCTTTCTCTTGCTTTTCTTTCTTGCGTTCTTTGATTGTCCCGAGGTTTCTCTGATTGTAAACACTCTTGACACGCTTCTTGACAGGCACCGCCTCTCGCAAGCTTTGTTGCATCGCGCGTACGCATTCCTCCATCAGCGTGTCCCTGCCAACGGATCAGCCAAACACCCGTGACCGCGTTTGTTCACTCACGTATGCCAATCATAGTACAGTCGAATCGACACCACATCACGGTACTTTTGGTTCTGCAGAGATTCCAGTGGAACACCTTCGCCCTCGGCATGGAAATAATCCCTCATAAACTACGAACCCGGTCAGAAACGGATCGGAAATACCCTTGCAAAAGAACACTACCTTCAGCCACTTGAAAACGATGTCCACTTCCTTGTCGCTTAGCGGTTTCATGTCACTCGACAATTTGGACAACGGAGGTATGAGAAGACCCTCGATGACTGTCAGTACTTCCTTCCAGACCCTGAGCATCACAGTATCTTTAACTGTCTCAGCCAAGTGTGTATTGAGAATCTGCAAATTGCCGTCGAAATAGTCGAAAAGCGGGACGATGGCTCGCTCAATCTCCACATCCGTCAATTCCTCAGGACGGAACCGGGGCTTTTCGGTCGACGGAAGAGGTATTTGTACTTCGTTCGAACCCGAGCCGAGCGCAGATCGGTAGAGGCCCGTGACATTCGCAAGCGCCTTGTTGTAATCGAGAACCGTACCGGTCTTGATGAGACTCTTCAGTACCGTGCGCGACAGCGATTGTCTTATGAACGGCGACATCTGTCGACAGGGGAACGCAATAAGCAAAACATCCCCAAGCTGGTGTACACTGAATGACCTTGTCGATGAAAATACGCATCATGTCACCCTCGCTGCGCTTCAGAGACCTGAATGCTCGTCCAAAGTAGAATTGAGCATCGTCTTTCTCCCCCTCCATACTGACACGCAGAAGTATTCGGCCTTGATGTTCATGTCCATGATTGGCTGCCTCGAGATTCAGCCACACGTCGTGCGTCAGGAAATCGCCATATTGGGCTGGGTTGAGGCAGATGAAGCCACGACCAACCACGTCGTGTTGCCCTACCAACGCACGATCTCGTATACTACACATCAGCCACAGCGGTTTATCAACCGAGATGTCAAATGTCTCTTCCCCTGCAATGGAGGTCAGAATGTCCGCACGTCAAACTAAAAAAATCTTACACCGAGGATTGAGCGTTTCGTATATTGTCCGGGTCTTCACCAAGCGATTGCCAGCTTCATCGCTAAGGGTGACGAACGTGTCGAGTTGCGCTGAAGGGTTGCTGTCGAGTGGCACTAGGTCCTCCGCCATCACTATCTTCACCGTAAACAGGAACTTTGGTCTATCAACTTTGTCTGGAACGGGTGGAGACAATGACAGTACGTCAGAGACCTTGTCGACCTGCATCTGGTTGTACATGTTATCCAGAAGCTTCCGGGCAGATTCCACGTTGTTGAGCTTGACGCACGACTCGGGGCGGAAGTTGAAAGGCTCAACCTTCTTCTCACTCACCGCCGTGAGCTGTTTTGCTTTTTCAAGCCATGCAGAAGACTTCTGAGGCTGTAAGTACTCGGTAGGGCGAGGGAACATTTCAGTCATGAAAAGATCTTCCACGCTGCGGCAATATTGCTCGACAGCCTTGGAGATGGTCTAAGAGCGTAATTAACACACGCATCGGGACTACAACCTAGTGTGCACGTACCTTCGAGAGGCTGGTGAAGAACCTGGCGTTCTGGTATTCATCCAACCATTCCAATTCCTGGAGGAATGTTATAGGACTACGAAGGGAATCGAATAAATCAACGATAGATGAACTATGGCCATCCGTGTTTTCCGCTTCAAACTGCACGAACATGTCAGCTCGCGAAATACTTGAGTCCGTTCAAAGAAGAACCTTGTCGGCGGCTATAGCCTATTCATCACAGGTCAGTAAACACGAATTGTAGCGAGGGTGGAAACTAACAGCTTGAACCCAATGATTTGTCTTATTGTCAGTATCTTGCAGCCATTGGAGCACATATGACATGAAGAACTGGCTGAGATCAAACTCGATATGGCCACTATTGCGAAATCAGCAAGTATACTCCGCTAGGCCAATAGAACCTTACTCTGAACAAAATGCCTCAAACATTGACAGGAGTGTCTTTGTCCTTCGGTACAATGCGAAGATGTCCTGGATGGGGACATCTGGCGTTGGTCCATTCATGGATGATTCAAAGAGCTTTTTTGACGAGTTCTGCAAGTCAACAATGAATAGCGGTACCGTCACTTCCACAACCAAAGAGACAAGATCGACCCGGCTTAAATCAGAACGCGGAAATTAGCGATTGTCTGTAGAGAGTACCTATGAAAAGTCATACATACCCGACGAGAGGCTCGGGAAAACGCTTGTCAAGCTGTTTCGCAGCCTTTTCCAGTTCGTCCGTCATAAAGAGAAGTGGAAGGGCGCGGTTAACGCCAGGGGCTGCTTGGAATTGTTGGATCTTCTGCTGATAGAAATGGTCCGACAATGATCTGATGCGGTCTTCTAGGTCCGAAAGTCTTGCACTGATATCTGCTTCAAAGCGGTTTATAAGCCCACTCTCCCGCACATGGTCAAGCACGTTGAGATATGGTTGAACCTCGGGTGCCTTGAGATTTGGTATGGTCTCCATTGAATGGTAAAGCGATGAAAGGAAGATGTTGTATAGACTGCCGTACACACTGGCCAATAATTCCCCCTGTGTATTCAGGTAATATGAATAGAAAGCCGTTCATGACACGGGTATCACGTACATCTTGACTCGGCCACTTGTCCACTTCAAGGTCATGGAGAACCTTCGAGACAGCTTGCAAAGCTTCGGGTATGCATTCCATTGGCACATGACTTCGCTCGTAGAATTCCTTGATGAGCTCCAAGAAGCACGTAGCGCGATATGGTTGACCTATGCGCCAACGCAAGGCACATTCATTGATGAGGTTTGTGTGAGGCGGACTCAGGATTGTCAAGGGTACTTCGTCGGAATCATCGACTTCGGGCCCAAACATCATCTCGAGATCGGCATTGAGACAGTATTCAACAAGGCGTTTGTAGAACCTCCTCGGATTCGGAGGAATGTATGTGAAGTTGTGTCCGATGCGAATTTCGTCATCGCCCTCGACTTCTTCCTCGACAACGTCCGGGATGCTATCGCTACCCTGTGGCCCACCAAAGATGGATCGTCGACTTCCGATGGAGGCAGCTCCAATATGCCGATTAGGGCCGGGTGCTGCAGAATGGACAGAACCGGGACGCGGACTCGTGCTATGTGGCGACCCGCCTCCGTCGGAAGGTATCGATTTAGCGAGCTCTGGGTTCGAGGCCATCATGGCCATCATGAGTTGCGAGAGGTGAGCTGTCTCTAGAGTTCGCCACTGGTTCCATGCAGCATCGTTGTCGAAATCCTCTCGTCTGCCAGGAAAAGATGCACCTGCGTTGATGTTCTTTAGACAAGTCTGTTGTTGGCTATTCAGAAAGTATCTGTCTGCAGCGCGTTGGATAACAATACCTTGAGGTCAACCACGGCAGCCTAGAGACAATCTGAGTTCTGTGAACGGCTGAAGGCCTACGTTCCTACCTTCTCTGTACACGTCTTCCTTAGCCTATCGACCTCGGTTTGTATCGCATTTTCAGGGATCTTGAACAGCTTGGCGACGACTAGCACGAATGGCATGTCATAGATGCTCATGCTAACGGCGGGGCCGGTGCTAGAAGTGTCTCCACGCTCCCGAGAGGAATCATACCCCGACTCAGTCGAAGACTGCGCAAGTTTCGTGTGGTATACGTCCAGACGAGAGTTCAACTCGGGTGAAACATGACTAAGACCTTTGAGGCAATCGCGCAGGATCCTCACGAACTGAGCAATTTGATTATTAACTTCGATTTTCCAAGCGTCGTCCACCAGGGTGGGTTCCTTTCTGAGCACGCTGGTAGCCTGGGAAGCAAACATCAGAATGAGCTCTTCAATGCTTCTGTTCTCTTTCAGCTGTCTCCGGAATGGATCCCCCATGACTTGGTTGTAAAACACGGCCATGGTTCTGCGTGTCAGCTGATCCGAGTACCTTGAAGGGGGGAAAGTCAGACAGCCCTGAGATGGACGGGCGAGACGAGCCACGCACGCGGCGTCCTTGCCCATGGCGATGTTCTGCAGTTTCTGTTCGAGAACTTTGAGAAGCTTCTCTGGAAACTTGACGCTCTTGGATCCGTCCCTGATTTCCTTGAAGATGTCGCCTATGGAGACAATGGAGTGCGATATGGCACCAGAGAGCTTGGAGTGGTGCTCCTTTTCCTTTGTCTCTGCCCCGTTTGAGTGCGTTGCCACCTTCGGAGAGGTGATATAGCTCAAGATGCTGCGTCAACGCTTTAGCGGGAACAGTCGCGGGGTCAGGATGACCGGAACTCACGCCACGCGGAGAACATAGCTGAGGAGAGGGATCAGCACTGGAACGTGTTTCGTGATTGCGCGCTACGCACTCGAAGAGATCGTCGTCCGTGACGCGGTACTTGGACAGCCGTTTCTCGTGGGCGACACTATCGTAGCTCCGCTTCGACATGGAGAACCAGGTCAGAACTAGGCAAGGACACGCCGCCGCAAGGGAGGTGGTGTCCGCGCACGATGCTAGAGAAAGAGAAAGAGGTGGAGACGGTCACTCGAGATCGTTGTCCGCACTGCCGGCATGGCCAAACTCCGTCGATACGCCATAGGAACACAAGCACCGACAAACACCTTGCTAGCCGTGATTGATTAATGCTGTCTATCAAACCATCTACAATTCGTCATGCCCAGTCTCCCCGTTCGATTGCGTCTGTCTTGGCTCTGCCGACTGCTGTGACGAAGGAGCCGGCTTTTTGACCTTGGGCACCCTCCTTTTCACCAGGCGTTGCAAGTGCAGCTCGAGAGCCTTGGCTCGTTCCCCCATCTCTCTCGTCTCAATGGCAGGGTTCTCATTCATCGCCGTGCGCTTCTGTCTCTCAACACCGTCGTTCAGCCATACCTCGTGCTCCTTTAGCGCCGTCTCGAGCGCATCGAGCTCTTCCGACGTCCACTTCGATGCGACGTCGGCCGCAGCCTCAGCAGTGAGGTTCGCGCGTGCTTCAGTGAGGAAGAGTCTCGTGGACCAGTTCCACTTTTGGCTTTTATTCAGTGCTTCGGGAAAGTCTTCAATCTCCTTGTACCGGTGCACAATCGGTCGCTCCAATAACCTGCACACAGATTCAGAAACCAATACACACGTTGCAATATGCACGCACTCCAACGTCGCACGCTTCTCCCTCAGTGCGAATGTATCAGCTGTTTCACCTTCTTCGTGGAGCCAGGTAATTGTATCTGCAAGTTTATGTGAGATAGCCTGTCTCTCAGAAGGTTTCGAGCATTTCATGAATGGCGAGTCCGGCCGATCCTCGAGCAGGTCACGGAGCTTGTATAAATACGCTTCTAGGGTATTGTGTGCCTCCTCACGAAGAAGCTTCGAGGCTTCCTGGGCGTCTATTGCGCGCAACCTGTCGTCACGCAAAACATCAACAAGGAATGAACGACCCTAAAATTTGGGTGACTAACCTATCACGCGACGTGCGCTTTTCTGCAACCGTCATAGGGGGGAGGCTGGAGAACACCGTGTTGACCTCGAGAGAAATCGTGCTCAAATCCTTTTTCTCCCCGTTCGTCTTCTTCTCTTTGGCCGGAGCAGTCGTCTGCTGAGCTTCACCTTCCTGAGCCGTGCTATCCGCGTCCTGCTCTTTTAAAACCTGCTGCTCCCCTGAACCGGCGAAGAGGCCCTTTAGCATGCCTGTACCAGCTTAATGGTTGTAAAAAGGAGACGTAAAATCTGACATACCCGTCAGAGACTCATCCTTTACTTCGCCATATGCGATCGCCTCCTTCGCGGAAACGAACCCAGACTCGGACAGGGCAACCGTAAGCTTGATGACAGGATCTATGGCACCCCGCTCTGTGAGGTTTCCAAGGGCTTCTGCGACCCCGCCGATTTGAACTTGAAGAATTTCACGCGGGAAGCCGCTGTATGCACAAGGTTCAGTTCATCCAACCACGCGATGTTGAGGAGTTCTTACGGTGCGACATCATTCTTGTAATCCAACCAGACAGAGAAGTCCTCTTTGCGCTTAAACGACAGGGTCTTGCGAGAGCCGTGCTTAGAACCTTTAGGGAAAATGAGGGAATGAATGGTCCGCGATTCTGGAGTAGAGGCAAAGTAGGACGCCTGGACATCATATAATGCAATATCAGTTATTCGAATGTCTTTTGTCTTGAACTGACGTGACAGGGATGCTCCATAGAGCCCTGCACCTGTGGTGATAAAAGCGGATACTCAGCTCTATGCATAGGTCGACAGGTGACAGAATTTTACCCAGCACAGCAGCCTCATCGGCATTGACATTTTGGGCTATCCGGTTCCTGGACGACAAATGTTGAGCATTTTGGGATGACGTCAGTGAGAGGCACTTGCTCTCCGACAGCAGCCTTGACTGCAGCCTGAACCATCGGTACACGCGAACTTCCACCGGTCAAGATCACAGAGGATACTTGATCCTGCAACAGATTAGCTTGAGATGAACCAATAGGCACCAATGACTTGCCATGTTCATGCCAGCGCCAGCCAAGGCATCGTGAATGGGCTTGGCAAACCGGCCGCGCAAATCCGAACAAGCCCTCTCGAATTGTTCACGAGTGACCTTGCTCTTAAAGTCTATGTCAAAAGCAGCACTCTCCACCTAGTTCGTGGTTCTCGTATGAGCCGAAGATACGGTCTGATACAGGATACCTACCGTCGACAGTGCTTCAGCGTTGGCACTAAGAATCGCTTTGACACGGCTAGCCTCTTTCCAGAGCTTCGCCATGCCACGCTTATCTCTACGGATGTCGCGTTTGTGTAGAGTGATGAACCTCTCAACAAGGATTTCCCTCATACGTCTGTCGAGATCGGTCCCACCCGTAGATTGGTCGAAACCAACACCGAGGACAGATATTTGTGTGTAAGACGTTTTTGTCTTTGGGTCCTCGGCGGCCGAGAACGAGACAAGGGTTGCCCGGGTAGAAGACGCGCCTGCGTCATAGATGACATGGTATTCCGGAGTCGATGAAAAGGTTCGCGTCATTGCATAGTTTACCGCCACGGCCGTACCATCGTTGATCAAGGTGAGGGTTCTCATTCCAGCGATCTCTACGGCATCCACAACAGCGTCGCGCTCGAACTGGGTATAGTGCGGTGGAACAGTGAGGACAACGTCGTGGACGGGCTCTCCGGCAAGGCTTTCTGCGAGCTGCTTCACGTAGGCAAGCTGCATGGCAACGAGTTCCTCCGTACTCCATTCCGTACCGTCGCTTTGCTTGAATGCCGCTGTCGACCGTCCAGACTCGACAATATCCGAGGTAGACACTTGCGTAAAGTACGAGACAGCTTTGGAATTGTATGGGGCACCCTGGAGTAGCTTGAGCGATGAGAATGAATCTGAAGGAAAGCGCGAAGCCTTGAGGCAGTGAGTGCATGTTCGAGCATGTGGGCGAGACGCGTACCAGGTTGGCAGCATCAGAGCCAAAGAGCCGGTCGTCTCTTTTCCAAGCAATGGATGACTGAATTTTCCTCTTGGAGTCCTTGTTCAACAGGACGTCGAAGGGCAAGCCCGGTTTCATCAAGGAAGCTTTGATCCAGTCTGAGCCATAGTCGATGGCTAGCAATGCCGCAAAGGAGGGTTCAAAGAACGTGGTGAAAAGGGCGAGGAAGAATAGGACTCTGCGTACACGGCAGAGACTGGGCATGACGGACAAAAAGTGTTCACCAGACTGGCAAAATCAGTGTCGCTTGGGGCATTGACGTAGACCAAGTTCAACTAATTAGTAACGTGGCAGGACACGTACTATCCTTCCAAGTTGAACAGCTACGACATCACGTGAGACGTACACCGCTAGCTAAGCTCAACTCTCCGTAACGAGCTAAAAGCCCCACTAGTAATGCCGGCTTGTGCTTCTTGATCGACTTGGCGTCGGTCGGGTGGAGTGCTGGCAAGGCTCGACGCTCAAACCACTTCGTTTCCGGACTATCATGACCTCGCTAACACAGTGAGTAGCGATACTTCTTTTTGCAACTAGAATTTACGAATTTGCTGTTTGTTGACCCGTAGATATTGTGGGTTTTTCATTCTCTTGTCATCTTGACAACATCCAGACCCTTTTCTTCCCAGGCTTGGTTGGAGTTTTGTTCCTAGTGTGAGGTGCTGGCTGTCTTGAAGGATTAGGCAATGCTCACGACAACACTCAGCTCGGCCATTGTCATGGCCATCTCTGCCTTCTTGGGTCGGACCCACTCCAGGCTGGACGTTTTGATTATCGTCTTTTCAGCAATCTCGTCCTGCATCGCGTGTCACCAGTTTTGGAGTGCATTCATGGTATGGCATGCAGAGAGAAAGAAGTCACCAGCAAGCGACTCCGGTCCTTGAAACTTCCTTGGTGAATGCTGTGTCTACCATGCGGCTGGACTGCGCTGATGCTTTCACCAGCGGAACCAGAAACCTACCTATATTTACATTACACATGCCAAGGTAATAGTCGCGCTGGGCAATATCGATCAGCCATCTGCGAGCCTCAGAAAAACTAGTAGTTTCGTTTCGTGGACCTCGTTATCTGCTGGACCGTTATCTATGGGCGGGTCAGTTGGATTCCTCTCTCGTCGCAGAGATACCGTCATGCCTTGAGGTGATATGTGATTATCCTAAATCAAACAGGATCACACGCTCGCCATTCCCGGTTTTAGGAACTCACCAGGGTGACATTAGTGAGAGAGTCCATGGCCAAGACCTTTAATTTTACGTATGCCGCGCCTACGAAGTCGAGCATCTATGCACACGCCACAAGTCGAGCGATAACGCTAGCTGAGATTAGTTTGTTAGATCGGTTATGCACACGCTTGTAAACATCAGAAATGAAGTCGCAAGGGATTTGTGGTGGGAGGTATGCCATGTTTTGATACATGCTTCCAGTAACCCGGATTCACATAAGCCTATGAATTCGGTGGACACGACTGTTATGCCCATCTCTGGGAGTCCCCCGTCCCTTATATTGCTGGCGGTTCCAACGCCCTGCGGACCACCAGCGATCCTCAAAAAGAATGAAAAGAGCCAGCCGCTTTACGGAACAGGCCGGTTTGTCGATCAGCGTTCCAACCGATGAGAAAAGGTCCGAGTTTCTCAGAGAAACTGATCATGACAGCTTGATCGCAGGTGTAGTTGGAGAAATATATTTTCATGTTTGAAGACCCTGCAACAACGCTTTCAGGAACAAAGGGATTTGGTGGGAACGAGACCGCGAAACGCCATCAAACGTTCGAAAACCATGTGGCATTGCTGATGAGCCTGCACGACATAAGATGCGAATAGCATGGACTATCAGATCGAGACAGGGTAAGGCTCTTCTCGACTAGCGTGTATCAAACGCGACCGGGGCGGAGATTAGAGCGGACGGTGACGTACTAGGAACTGATCCTGTTCCATCAGTTCAATATTTGTCAATTGATGACCGCAACTGACATTCTCGTACCCGCCTGGAAAGAACATCCTAACCCTGAGATCAGCATCTAAACACTTGGGGATGGGGCGGGCCCTGATACTACCCATGGCGGGGCGCCCCTTTCCGCAGCGAGCAAGTGCTTGAATCTGCTGCCAGTGATGACGCTGCTTCATCATAAGAGCAAGCCGGGCAGCTCGGGGCGGACAGGAAAGGTGATCCTAATCAGCCCTCCCGAGCGAAGGTGCCGGGGAGGCCATCGGGGGGCACGACCGAGGTTCTGTGTCAGCGGGACCCTTGGGCGATGTGCGGCCGACACGCAGGACGCCGACTCCATCGATGGTGTAAGATGATGAGAAATCCTGCGCGGTGTGACTCGAATCGGCGCACGTTTGCGAGGGGCTGTCTACCGCCGAGTTGTCCCGCCGACCGTGCGGCACAGGTCGGGCAAAGCGCTGACGTTCTAGCTCCGAGCGAAAAGAAATCGGATTAGATATCCCCGCGCATATAAACACCCCTCGTTTCCTGTCACTCCCCCCATCTTTCTTCTACACCGTCCACAACGAACAAAATGGTGCGCGTCGTTCCAGACCGTCTTTCCATCGCTGACGACACCCTGCAGGCGATCAAAGTCGGAATCAACGGGTATGTGACCCTACTGCACGCTGACCAGGCATCTGACTCCCTATGCCGCTCCTGCACACAGATTCGGTAGGCCACTCGCAGTGCTCTAGGGGGTGGTCTGACGGACATTTAGGTCGTATCGGTCGTATCGTCACGCGTAATGCTCTGGAGAACCCGGAAGTCGAGATCATTGCGATCAACGAGTATGCCGTCCGCTCGATTCCCCGCGTCCCTTTCTAACTCGGTCGTCTCCCCCAGCCCTTTCATTGACCTCGATTACATGGTAGATCGTTCGGATTTTTGTTTGTTTCGCGCAACTAAACCGCACAAGGTCTACTTGTTCAGGTACGATTCGGTCCACGGGCGCTTCAAAGGCACAGTCAGTGCTGGCAAGGACGGCAAGCTGTACATCAACGACAAGGCTATCACCGTCCTCGCAGAGCGCGATCCTGCAAATATCAAATGGAAAGATGTTGGTGCCGAGTACATCGTCGAATCCACGGTAGGCAGTCACAAATACCTCAGACAGCGTTGATCGTGTACCCGTTCGTGTCAGGGCGTCTTCACCACCATCGACAAGTGCGTGATTTTACCATCAAGCTCCGGCTGACCACCTAAATCATGTTCCCCCCCCTTTTCTCAGGGCTGGTGCTCACCTGAAGGGTGGTGCCAAGAAGGTCATCATCTCGGCACCCTCAGCGGATGCACCCATGTTTGTCGTCGGTGTTAACCATGAAAAATACGACCCCAAGCACTCTGTCATCTCCAACGCTTCCTGTACCACCAACTGCCTCGCTCCGCTCGCCAAGGTCATCAACGACAAGTTTGGAATTGTTGAAGGCCTTATGAGCACCATCCATGCCACCACGGCCACCCAAAAGACTGTCGACGGCCCATCGGCCAAGGACTGGCGTGGCGGACGTGCTGTCAACAACAACATCATTCCCTCCAGCACAGGTGCCGCAAAGGCCGTTGGCAAGGTCATCCCTTCACTCAATGGCAAGCTGACGTGAGTGGACAGGCTGATGAGTACCTCCTTGCGCGTTATCATTTACTATATTCCATTTTAGTGGTCTCTCCTTCCGTGTTCCTACTCTTGACGTTTCTGTCGTGGATTTGGTCGTCCGTCTGGAGAAATCTGCCACGTATGAAGAAATCAAGGCTACCATCAAGGAAGCTTCCGAGTCCCCTGAGCTCAAGGGTATCATTGCTTACACTGAAGAATCTGTGGTTTCCACCGACTTTATCGGTAACACGGCCAGCTCCATCTTTGACGCGAGTGCTGGCATTCAATTGAACAAGAATTTCGTCAAGTTGATCGCATGGTACGACAACGAATGGGGCTATTCTAGACGTGTTGTGGACCTCTTGGTATATGCTGCCAAGGAGGACGCAAAGGCAGGAGTTTGAGGCATTGGTGTTATCAGACGTCTGTCGACGCTTCGAGTCTGGTGTATGATTACCAGAGTGGGTCTGTCTTGTGGTCCGCGTGATGGAATCAACGAGGAAGAGATGATGGTATTGTGGTTATCGTAGCATTATACATAGACCTTCTCCGCTGCTCGTGCGGTGGACATGCAAGGGCTTGGGGCACACGACCTCCGAAACGTACAATTCGATCTGGTTTTGATTTAGAAATGACTCAATGCCTACCGTCGAGGCTAACGCATAGGCGACTTTGTGATGTAGGCACTGCTTCGAACAGTACTCACCGTTCGGTGATGAGGGTTCTCCGCTCCGTCATACTCTTATCACCTAACTTCCTACAGAACTACAGAAGAGCGTCGACATGGCTAGTGGCGTTCTCAGCGACCAGTCCAGCACAAAGACAATTGACAGCGCGGAAGACACCCATGAGCCTTCCAAGGGAATGATCGATTTTCCTGTCCATCGAAGTTGTTCTACGATGTACATAATGTTTTTTTTTTCTCTTATCGGCCACACGCGCGTCATACGACTCATAAATACAGTGCATTTCCCGCCGATCAACATAATACATACTACTGGCCATGCGAATGAGTGTGAATATAATATGGAAATTAAAGAAAAAAACGACAAGGAAACATGGCAACAAGGAAGGACGGCAATCGAAAGAACGATGGGCGTATTGACCAGTGGTGCTCGTGATCAGACTTGAGCTTCCCACCCAGGTTTCCCAAGCAAGGAGTTCCACTACACCGACCCGACGGGCAAAGGCACTGGGGAGACGATGGGACAAGGGGACGATGGCGGATCGGAATCGACGTACCACCGTGATGGAGGTGGAGGTGGTGCGGTCGGGACACGAAGCCCGTGTCCACGCTCGGTGGTGGGTGGGTTTCACCGTGCACGCCTAGCGCAGAGGGCGGTGGTGATCACCAGCACGAGTCCCACGGGGACGCCAACCAGGCAAGGAGGACGTCAAAGAGCGAGGCCATTGAAGGAGAGTGGGGGAGGAGAGGATGGGAACAGACGAGTGTACTGTCGTGCCAGCTCATGCCAGACGGTTTATATCGGCCGTGGAGAGCACCGATATAGCTCGCTCTCGCGATCGGGCGAACTCGCCGATCTGCGGGGCCACACGGTCAAGTTGCGCCGTAGGACGCCACCGTCCGCATCGCTCGGATTGGCTCCAAAGCGTCCTAGAGGCACCGATCAGTCCCGTGTCTGCGAACGGGAATGTCGTCGACATTCCAGCGCTCCTATCGATCGATTCGAAAGAACACTTCTGATTCCCAGGGCGGCGGCGCCATCTCAGGCAGCTCCACCTCCCTCTCGGCCGGCGTCCCAGATGACCCAGGATCTACCGCCGAGGCGGATGGTGCCACCCCGTGCGTAGCGACATGCCAGATCTACGAATCCAACAAGTTCGCTCAGTTCTTGCTCTTGCGCTAAGCTGCCCGTCGAGAACACGACCCCCCACGCAGTTTCAGTTGGCGTGTCCCGGGCCACGCTCGCCTGTTGTTGCATGCGGACAGCCTGAAATGTTCGGGGCATGTTCGGGTCCTCGGTCTCCCGAGAGAGTGCGAGAGCATGCGGCCCCAGTACAGCCATCACACCAGTGGCTTCCTCTACATTTTCAGACCGTGACACGAAGACGAAGGGAGACCCTGCGGGGAGTGGTTCATCTCTGAACCAGGCCCAGACGTCAGCTATTCATCCTGCGTAGTAGTACCCATGGTGTACCCTCTTACCTCCAGATTTCTTCATACGCCTCCATTTGGCCCGTCGCAGGATTTAACCCGACACCGGTCTCGATCTCTATCCCATCACGGTATGTCACCTCGCCCTCGTCGGCGACCGCGTCGCTGCGCGAGTCGATCACACTGTGCGTCCACCGGAATCGGTTCGGCTCGGTGGACAATGTGTGGCGGAGACCCGCAAAGCCCCAATTGAGGGTGCTTGCTCTGCCCAACGGAATGGAAAGGCGGAGATCAAGGTAGAAGAGCACGGCACCGGCATTCCCCGGAGACGTCGACCGAGAAGACAAGACGAGGACGTCGGAGTCTTCGAACGCGGGAGTGGAGGGTATCCAAGCAATGCTTTCGCGTATGGATACGAACGGTTCTCCGTACAGTCCAGAGGAGAGAGAAGACATGGAACCGAATGATGAGATACCGTGGCTCAGACCGGTAAGCCCTCTTTGGGAAATACGGCCGTGTTTGGCCATCTTGGGAAGCCGAAAGAGAAGATGTTAAAGTAGTGAGCTTCTGATGGATAAGCTCGCGGGTGTTCCAGGGTCTCCGTGAACGGAGGTATACCTCCTTCCTTCTTCTGATGCCCAGCGAGATCTATGCTGGCAGATGTTATCGGATGTTGCCATCTGTATTTAGTGACATTTTTATGTTCCCAGCTGATTATTGCTCGTTTGTTTGAGGGAGATCGAAGCTCAATGGATTGCAACCTGAAATTGCATCTGGTAAGCCTGCAGATCGGCCGCAGGCGTGTGCACATACCTTGCTTTCTCCCGTCTTCCAGCTACTACACTACGAGCCATGCCAGAACCGAGCTCAACTGTGTCTGTGTTCGGCACGGATTTGGCCAGCCCCATATCGTGTCGTCTGCTACATTTTTCCGTCACTTACAGGATGCCTCATCCAAAGAGGAACGTGTTCGCATTCAAGCTGCCAAGCTTGATGGCATCGAGACTTCTACTAGACGTCGAGCAAGAAGAGTAAACGGCCGTAGACGGGGCGGACAGAACAACGTCCCCTCCGTACGCCCTTCTCAGATTGCACCACGTGCACTTTCCGTGTGTTTTATCTTCTTTTTGTCATGACGTATTTAAATTCAAGATACCTCCGCTCGCCAAGATACCACCATTGCAAGAGCTTCCGAAACGTGGTGAAGTTTCCAGTGAAACGAGCTCACCTCAATCTGCCGAGAACAAGAAAACCCCTATGATGCATGTACCCAAGAACAAGACCGCATAGTATGCCCCTTCTTCTATCAGATACTTTACTGACGTATTATCAGCTATTTATGTGCTCGACGCTGGTTGAAACAGGTCAACAACGTAGGTACAAGCAAGCAATTTCGGAACTACTGGTATAAGCTTCTCAACGATGATCAGCGCAAGGTAAGACGCTCCAATAGTATGACATATTATAACCTAACGATTTCTTAGGCATACAAGACGGAATGTAGCAAATTGGTGAGTCTCCAAACGAAGCGCCTTGTGCGGTCTAATGTTTGTGAATAAATCACCGAGGATTTGTGGAACGACGATGTTTGCAACGGCCCTCTCCATTAGCTCAGTCTCGCACCCAGCCATCATCGATCCCAACCGCTTCAAGTCCTTTCCTTTGCATCATCACTTCTCATGATCTCCATCAAGTCCACCCTCTTGAACATTTCCCGGTAGCACGGCCGTATAGTACGATACTGCATTAGTATAATCAATATCCAAGCATGTGGATGCATTTTGTAGCAGAACGAAAATCATGTTTGAGCAGATTGTAGCATACGGAACAAGGCAGAAAGCGAGACTAAAAACATATCTACGCAGATTGTAGAATACGGAATGATGGGTGGGCACGGCGTCGTGTAGATGTGAGACAGATGTGGTCGCTCATGACCACATGCATGCAAGTAAACTAGCTTGGCAATGATACAGTTCACGTTGACCGCCTATCAAAGCGACGAGACGGCCGCGAGCAAGAACACCGGTAGTGGGCAGAACGCGGTAACAAGCAGCGGCCTGGGAACAAAGTTTGCACGTTCTTGGAATGACATCAAGACTTGCAGACTTGGTGCTGACACTCTCCCGTGCCAGCCCTCGCCGTCGCATCCCCCATGCATGGCGACGAATGCACCAGGCGGTCGCACACACTCCAGCGTCGCAGCCAACACCCGTCTCGAGCTTTTCCAGCGACCACCTCTATGCGGTATATCAAGACCTGATGGCACTGGACACCACCACCGCACAAACATCCCGGCCAGACACCGATGCGCAGGTCCAGGGCACAAGCAACGCTGTCGACGGCTTGCTTGCAGATTATGCCAGACGGGGCAACACCCAAGACTTTGAGTCGCTCATGTCCCGTGCTCTCTCTGGTACGCTCCGTCCTTTGCTGTCTCTGTTGTGAATTTCGTTCCACATCACATTCTTAGCCTCACCAACCGAACTTCAGCGCGATCTGCATGTCAAGGCTCACATCGCCAACGCATCACTCTCCTCTCATCCGTCTTTTCCGGACGCACAACGCTATCCGACTGGTGCACTGGCCGTCTTGCATCAATATGAAGCCAGTGGTTATTTCGCCCCAATCAAATCTTACACCAGAGTCATCTCCGCCCTCTTCAATGTTCAAACATACCCTTCCTCCGATCCGGGACTCGGTCGCTCCGCTGCGCATGCACAAGCTTGGGATCTTTTTGCCCACATGCGCTATATCGCGCACCCTGTTCCAGATGCCCATCTGTATGCTCTGATGATCCGCGCATGCGGGTCGTTCTCTCGACCAGAACCTGAGCGTGCCTTGGATCTCTGGATGGAAATGCAGGAGAATGGAGTCGAACCAACAAAAGGTGCCTATGAGGCCACCATACGAGTATGTTGCAGAGCGGGGCCAGAGTGGCTGGGAGAGGCGATGAGACTTGCGAGGGAGATGGGCGACCGGCACTCGATAACGGGCGTCAGCGGGAGAGGCCTATGGTGTGCCCTGTTGGATGGCTGCAAACGTTCCGGGGACCTCAATAGAGCAAGATGGATACTTGCCGAGGCCGTGCGACATAGCGGCGATGGCGCAAGTAGTGAGGATTCGCTAGTGGACGCAGAGCTGATGACTCACGTGTTCCACACCTACGCGTCGTACACGACACCGTTCAGAAGAGAGGCAACCCGACTCATTGACCGTAGCGCGTCAAAGGGAGAAGCATCCGCAAAGGGAGCACAAGCAGAAAACGGATCGAGTCATAGCGATTCACCCTCCAGCGAGCAGACGCAAGATGACGATGTTCCTGTGGAGAATGTGGAAAGCATACCTTCGTTTTCTCGACTCCCGCCTCAGACACCGTCAGATGTCATTGCGGAAGCGCGAGCACTTTTCGACAGGATTCTTCAGGACAGATCTCCATCCACGACGGGGACGCATCATTCCCCCTTTCTCGTGGGCAAGTTTGCGCGCGTGGAGCTGACACCTGCCCTCTTGAATGCCTATCTGTCTGTGTTCTACAGACACGCCAGAATCGAGTGCTCCCAGGAAGTATTTGATTCTCTCTTTAGCGAAAGCTATTCTTCCCGCGTACACGAGTTGCGCCCCGACGAGCACGCCTGCATCAATGCGCTTGAAAGGTGTGCAAAAGCACCTATGGAGGAACGTCCTGTGGCGGCACGATGGGCTGAAGACGTCTGGCGACGGTGGGAGGTGATGGAAGCAAGCAGTCTGAAGTATGGCAAGAAAGATGTCGGGTTGTTTGCAAGGCTGATTGAGAAGGCGCACGCTGCCATGCGCCGGGTGCTTATACTGTGAGGCCACTTCCATCTGGCTCGGATGCTTGACTTGACGTTGCTGTGCAGGTCCGGCGACGTCGACGGCGCCCTCGCGTCACTGCGAACGTTTGTTTCTCGATACCCACCGAACCAAGTGCTACAGCCAGCCATCTCCCGTGCGTCGCCCGACGCATCTCTGGTGGCGGCGACTTGTCCTCCAAAGTCTACGGGAGTACCACTCTTTACCAGACCCCGCATTCTTTCGACCCGGACAGTACTCGAGAACCCTGCGTGTTCGACATCGTCTGCCGCGCGACCGTTGGTGCGGCTTACGTCGGCTGCCTTGCCCAAGGACGATCAGGTGCCGCCGGTGATCGCGTTTGGTGATGTCGACCTGCTCCACACGAGGCTGGTCGAGCACGGGAGGGTGAAGGATGTCGGATACATCAAGTGGGTCTGCATGGCGTACGGGCACGCGCTCAGACGGAGGAGGGACGCGGTCCTGAGGGCTGCCCCCGCCAAGTAGCACGCGTTGTGTAGCGTACTTTGGCGGTATCTACCGACGGATGACTAATGCTCTCGCTGAGCGCTGATGGCGCCTTGCTCGCGCCGCATCCCAATTGATGGCCCATCTCGCGAGGGGGCCACCGAGGTCGGCCGCCGTCCGGATCGTGAACCCAGCGGAGCAGTCACCGGACGACCCAAAACCATCGCCCAGGAGGGGTATGCCCCCGCCGTGCTCGCCGTCCACGCCCGCTCACCCGCCCCCAGCAGACTCCCCCCAGCGCCAGTGTAGGAATATCTTCATATACGGGTACCGCTTCCACACCTCTTTTTCCTCTTTTGCCCTGATCCACTCGCCCAGTTTCTGTCGGTTCCAAGATAAAGGCTGTACCTATTATCACCCCCCGGTATGAAGCTCGGTCCCGCGCTCTCTTGCGCTAACTTGCCCTCCAGCTCGAGGATCTCCCCAATGCGTGAGCTACCGTGCCTACCCCCCTTGACCCAAACCAACACACCGTAGTGCACCTCCAGACTCTCCATCACCTGCCCCCTTGACCGCTCAGGCAGTGAACGCCCCAGTGTTTGTTCCCAGAAGCAACCCAAGTGCTGTCCCCGTCGCCTCTCCCACCGCAAGCCATTCGTTCCCTCCATCGTGAGCCCCAACTCGCCTACATTGTGCTTCTTCTGAACGCGCGACCAGTCCCTCTCCATCCCCCTACTCCTCACATAATGACGAATACGACTTATATTCGACTAATGCTTCTGATCAACCAGCTGACGAGGATGATATGGCTTACGGATATCAACCGGTGGACCATCCATCTGCGTACCTATCGGATCCTGTCGGTTTCTTGCCCCTGTCACATGGATCGCACGTTTACCTGTCAACCATTTGTAGGTAGACCAAGCCGACTACGACGACACCCTGGGTAGTTTTTACCAGCCTACTCACCCACCCTATGTGCGCCAACCTGTCAGTTACGTGTTTCTCCGGCAAGCGACGATCAGACTTACGCACCACTTCAATCTAGCTCGACTATCATCTTTACACTCGGCCAATTCCAGACACGCTCGTTCCGTCACACTTCATGTCAGCCAATCTCCGCGAGGAGCTCCAAAAGCGTTCCGAAGCTGCTTGCTCCATCCCATTTCTGCCTTACAACCTCCCTGACGAGCTCCAGGGCTACCATTCACTCGTTCCCCTCGAACAAACGTCATCTGAACGACGGATCTTTTTCAGTTGGTTCTCAACAGTGTACCGAGCGACCAATGCCAATGATGGGCTTGCTTATGCTTTGCGGCGAGTCGAGAGTGTGTTTGCTCTGGTCAATGGCGGATTGCAACCAACTCACTTGTCCAGACTTCAGACTCATGCACCAGACTGCATTTGGCGCGATCGAAGCCTGGTCGGGGATTCAACATCCCAATATCGTCCGAGTACGGGAAGCGTTCACGACACGCGCTTTCAACGACAATTGTCCGTGTCTTGTTCCATTTTCATTTCCACCGTTTATATGTGTACTCAATCGACAGCTCTCGTGGTGTCGTATGACTACCATCCCAATTCGCAAACGTTGTTCGACGCGCACCTGCGCCCCAGGCAACCTTCGTTCCCACAGAGCAGGTTCTGGGGACCATCCAGTACCGTCATTCCCGAAACTACGCTATGGTCATACATCATTCAAATTGCGAGTGCAATACGCGCGGCTCACGAAGCGGGATTGGCAATTCGCATGATTGACCCAACAAAGATTCTGCTGACAGGCACTAATCGGTACGTTTGAACTACTCTCGTACAATCACCCGTTCGTCGCTGACTCGATGTCAGCCTGCGGATCAGTTCTTGCGGTATTGTCGACGTACTCATGTATGATACACGGCAAGATGTCGCTCTCGTTCAACAAGATGACCTGGTCATGTTTGGGCGGC
Source organism: Boletellus emodensis (assembly GCA_038089935.1). Classification (NCBI taxonomy): domain Eukaryota; kingdom Fungi; phylum Basidiomycota; class Agaricomycetes; order Boletales; family Boletaceae; genus Boletellus; species Boletellus emodensis. Next base: position 146,498 of record JBBPLU010000018.1, read on the forward strand.
TCATCTTCGCTCTGTGTTGCGGTAATCCTGCAGCGATGAACACGTTGCCCAAAGCGTTGGATGTGATGGGAAGGATGTACTCTACAGATGTCAAAACATTGGCGTTGTACCTCATCTCTGAGCCCGGTCCGCACAAGGTAAGCGAATGGTTTTCTAGGGAAATGTCGAAATTAATCCCCACACGAATTGTGTGATGAGTGCAGGGTATCACCCAAGTCATTGAAAAAATGATCGGCAAAAATCGGTTGGTTCGTGAGATGGATGAAATTCAAACGCACGTATCAACTCGTCACCAGGCATTGTGTTCTGATCATTCTCTACACAGTGGGACGGATAGGCTAGAGAGTGAGCTCGCCAGTGAACTCGAGAACGGTCGTCTAGTCCGTCTGTTGTGCAAGCTGGGGTTCATCAACGAGCGACCAGAGTGCGCGCTTCTTCCGTGTGCGACTTTACACGTCGCTCAACATTGCTGTTAGATTTGCCCGCGAGCCGCGTTGGTCCGAGACGGGGGACAGGTACATCATCAAGTTGTTCCGCGACTTTGTCTTCCACCAAGTGGACGGGAGCGGGAATCCTGTCGTAAACTTGTCGCATGTGCTCGCTTGCCTGAACAAGGTTGGTACTGCCAGTTGGGCGCAGAGGTCATTCTCACAGTGAGCAGCTGGACAGCGGAACGGACGAGCGCATCATGTTGGTCTCTCGAGACGAACAGAGCTGTTTGGTTGTGAGCTACAAGGAGGTCAAGTCTTGTATTGATGCTGCGTTCGGGTGCGTGACGGCTGGGGCGGCCTGAGCTGGTGCTTACCGAGTCTAGTGATCTGTCCAGGGCCTCACACTGAAGGGTTTTATGGATAAAATAGGTAGAATCCCGAAAAAAGACGCGAAAAATACATAAAACCTGTTGATTCTTGCTGGGTGTCTTGGAGAGGGTGTGAGTCGGATGTCGGTTACGCTCAGTGGCCGCATCACGCCGTCACTTGACTTGTACTTGTACCACCAACTCGGCGCTCGTAATGCCTTCAGTGCCGCGTCTGCCAGTCCTCCCTCTCCCCCACCCCCACCTCCTCCTCCCCACCGCGAGGCTCACGATACCCATCTCGAGGCCATTGGCGGACAGCCTCCTCGCCGTTCTCGACGATTCCGACTCTGGCCAACCCGTCCTCGCTGCCATCCCAGTCCCCGTGCCCCTCGAGCCAACGAGCGCCGATGTAGCCCCCGTCGCGGCCAATACACCGCCCACACACGGCGTCGCTGCTCGCGTCGTCCGTCTCGTTCGTGCTCGCACCGTGGCCTCGCCCGCCTCTCGACACCCCTACTTACTGTACCTCCATGGCTTGACTCGCGTTCGCCTTCTCCAGCCCCTCGACCTGGACCCCACCTCTCTTGAGTCTCTCCCGCAGCACGCTGTTGCATACCCCCCTGCGGACGTGACCCCCTCTCGCGAAACCGTCGAGGCGTTCAAGGATGCCGCCCTCGGATTGCTCGACCGACTTGCCAAGGATTCTGTTCACGCCCAGAGAAAGGACGACTGGCTCAAGGTCGCTTCCTTGGTGGAGGAAATTTCCGACCAACGTGCTGCGTGGATGGCAGACGTCCTCGTTGCAGCCATCTCTGGGCAATACACCGACAAGCTTGGTCAGTCTGGCCCTTGCTTTCTGTTTCTTGGACGCATGGAAAATGTCTGCTAACCTCCCGATGTTTGCGAGATAGATTTTCTCGCGGCAACCGAGGTCGAAGACCGTCTTCACCGCGCGACTGAGCTCTTTATTAAGCAACAATCCATCTCGGAAGTCTCCAAGAAGATTGCTAGCGCTGTCGACGAGTCACTCTCGCGCCAGCAAAAGGAGTACTTCCTCCGTCAGCAACTCGCAGCGATTCAGCGCGAGCTCCATAGCCTCCATGGCTCAAATCCTGGTCCAATGGGCAGCCCTGGTGGGACTGGGAGCGCGGGAAGTGAGTTGGACGAAGACGAACAAGCAGATGCAGACGACCTTGCAGATCTGCGAAAGAAGATCGAGGCTCTTGACGCGGGCAGCGAGGAGAGAAAAGTTGGCGTCAGGGAATGGAGGAGGTTGAAGCGCATTCCCCAGGGCAGTGTTGAGAATGGTGTCATTAGAACATATGTGAGGTTCCGTTGTGCGCGCTAGTTTGCAGGTGCTGACTCGGGGCCTAGTTGGAATGGTTGACAAGTCTCCCGTGGCCCTCTGCGCTGGCTTGCCAGACAGCAGCGCAAGACGCACTCACGGACCCAGGGTTCCTGGCTAAGGCACGGTAAGTCATCCCCTATAGTCATCATTTTCCCCTGACGGTTGTTGCTGTTGCTAAACACTGGATTCATAGCGCTCAGCTCGATGCGGACCATTATGGCCTCGACCAAATTAAACGCCGCCTAATAGAGTTCCTTGCAGTTGTTCGCTTGCATGCAATGGATGAGGCCACACCGTCTGCCCTAATCACGGCAGTCGAAGAGTCCATGGATAAGCCAGCCAGGGCTTCGTCAGGCCACTCTAATTCCGAACGTTCTCTGATCCCCGTTCCCAGTGGAGGTGCCGTTGCACGCCAGGGTTCGACTTTTGTGGACCCAAAGGCATCCCTGCCGAAGAGGAAGAGGGGTGTAAAAGGTCCAATATTGTTGTAAGTGCCTTGAATTCTCCTGAACACTGAACGTTGAGTGACGTTGGTTGAACCTGTAGGTTTGTTGGCCCACCCGGAACAGGAAAGACTTCACTTGGCCAGTCGATCGCAAAAGCCCTAGATCGACCTTTTCAACGAATCTCCCTCGGTGGTGTACGTGACGAGGCGGAAATCAGGTAATCGTTCTTTCCAAGCCTCCAAGGAAATGCGACTGAGGAAACACAGGGGACACCGCCGAACGTACGTTGCATCGGGTCCTGGTATGATTGCCCAAGCGCTTCGAAAAGCTGGGAGGTCTGACCCCGTCATATTACTGTACGCGTTTCTGCCATCGTAAGTCGCCCTGGGATCCCGACTTGTTTCTTTCACAGCGATGAAATCGACAAAGTCGGTCACAGCAACCTTCACGGCGACCCATCAGCCGCTTTACTGGAGGTACTCGACCCCGAGCAGAACAACTCGTTTAATGTGAGTATAGATTGGCCACTTCATCCAGATAGTTGCTCATCAGACACGCTTAGGACCACTATATCAACGTCCCCATCGACCTCGGCCAAGTACTCTTCATCTGTACCTCGAACACGCTCGAGACGATATCTGCTCCGCTACTCGACCGATGCGAAGTTGTTGAATTGTCAGGGTATACCTATGACGAGAAGATGCACATTGCACGGCGGTTCCTCTTACCAAAGCAAATTCGCGCAAACGGACTTTCTCCTTCCCAACTCCAGTTAACAGACGACGCTCTGTTGCATATAGCCACGATATATACCCGCGAAGCGGGCGTGCGGAGCCTCGAGCGTGCGATCGGAGGAGTCGTAAGATTCAAGGCTGTGGAATGGGTAGAGCACCTCGACTCCTCAAGCATGAGGAATAGCCCCAAGGAATGGCGGGGTGTCGTCGAAGCAAGTGAACTGGAAAGGATCCTCGGTGTGCCACGATGGGACGGTGAAGAACGAGAACGGGAGGAAAAACGCGGCGTCGTTTATGGGCTTGTTGTCACTGGCATGGGCGAGGGGGGGATCATGCCTGTGGAGAGCACGGTGCTCCCCGGTACCGGGAGGTTGAAACTGACAGGCAGTTTGGGCGACGTCATTAAGGAGAGTGGGGAGATTGCTTTGAGCTGGGTCAAGTCCCATGCATTCGAGCTTGGGATCACAGCAGGGCGGGGCATTGACCCTCTCAAGGTCCCAGACTCCATCGACATCCATCTCCACCTTCCCGCAGGGGCTCAGAAGAAGGACGGTCCAAGCGCAGGCATTGCTATGGTAAGCAGCATTCGCACCTCTGATATTCCGTACCTGCGTCGCTCATCGCACCGGAAACAAGACGTGCGCTTTCGTATCGCTGCTCAGCGGTGCAACAGTTCCAAGGGATGTTGCGATGACGGGTGAGGTCAGTGAGAAGTGTTTCACGTTCTGTTGACACACCAAGTCTCATCTCGCCGTAGATGACCCTTCGCGGGCGCGTCACGCCCGTCGGCGGCATTCGGATGAAAGTCCTTGGTGCGCACCGGGCGCAGATTCACAAGGTTATCCTCCCGTGGGCGAACAGAAAGGACGTCGAGCACGACGTCTCTCCCGAAATACGACGCGAGATGCAGTTTTGCTTCGTTAGGACGATCGATGAAGCACTCGAGGCTGCGTTCGGGAAAGGTGCGCTGGGGTGGAGACGAGAAGCTGTATTGTTGGAGAGTAGGATGTGATGTGATGTTTGTGTTTGACCTCGGTTTGTTGTGTGTAGCTTCCAAGGTGTCGTGATGTCTGTTTGCAAGTTACTACTCCTTCGGCCATACCTGAACGACGATTCAGATGCTTGAAACGATGGAATCACTTGATAAGAGATACATCAACGACAGTGTTGGCAACGGCGTGCCTGATAGTACTTCACTTGATCGAGTAGAGAGAGAAAAAAAGAAAATGTAACATTAAGTACCAAAAACAACAAGCTACACCGTCTTCTATTACATGCGAATGCAAATGGGAATGATATGCTGTGCCTCCTTCAGATGGCGATTGACGGAACGCAAACACTCAGAATCCGGGTTCGAGATGCGGAAACGAAGGTGCGCCAACACAAAAAAGAGAAAAAATTAGTTCGCTTGCACTGGTGAGATATGGAAAAGGGAGAATCCGAAAGTATCCAACGGGTCATGAGTCACTGGGCCCGTCGTAGTTCTATGCGGTTGCACGTTTGATCATCTGGGTGGAAAAGGCGATGCTGAGAGCCGGGTTTTATTATAAAGTACAAACTGATCCCACCTCGCGGGCCCAACGCATAGTCTTTTTCGTTTCTTGTGACATGCCACGCTTGTTCCGTAGATCTGATGCTATCCATTCGGCAAGCAAAAGCTGTTTGAGCTGACCCTCGGGGAAGCAGTCCGCAAGGTCACCCAGGAGGCCGAAACTCAGCTTGACAGTGGTTTCTGACCGATCATCGTCACCCAAGCAACGCTGAATGAGCTCTAGGATATTCGATGCGTGGGGAAGTAACAAATGGACTAGAGGAAATCTCAGTGAGCGAGGGAGTAAAATAGCAAAGTGGCGACATACCTTTATCAGTGTTCTTGAAGCCAGTAATAACTCCTGTGTAGGCCTCCAAGATCCCCTCACGTAGTTGAGTCACATAGTCAACAAGATCAAAATCGAGCTGTCAAGATATGAAGTCGACATAGCCAAACAGAGAAAGTAGTAATGCCTACGGGGTTGGGTTGAAGGGCACCAGCCTGTCTCAGTACACCCATCGTGGTGTCGACATACGGTTCAAAGGCAACACCGATCGCGAGCGCAATGTCACCAAAGCACGAAAGTATAGAGATCTTGACGTTGCGATTCAAAATGTCACTCTGGAGATTCTCCAGAAGAACATTCATGAATGCTCCAGCATATTGCGCACTCTGGTCACCTAACGCGCGCGAAATATCACCAATAATGCCGACAGCAACCATGCACAGTTGGGTATCTTCGTGCGACTTCAGGGCGGCGTATAGGTATGGCAGAAACGCTTGTATATACGGAGAAAACCCTCCTTCGAGAGCTATGGTAATAAAATTAGCATTTAGAAATTGCAGAGTAATCTAAACCGAATAGTGCTTGCCAGATGCCAATGACCCAACAACTAAGAACGCGTCTTCGAGGACAGTCGATGTCTTTCCAGCTGCCCGGATGAGGCCTATGACGATTGTCATAATACGATCTGCCAGGGGTTGAATACCCTCATTCAATCTGCGAACAACACTCTATCACTCTATCAATCGAAGCCCCATGGGAGTGGCAAGAGACGGCTCACAATCACGACACTACACAAGTTGCTTTGCAACTCATTCCAGTTGTTGCGGTCATCGACACCAACAATTTGGTTCTGTGGTACTCCGTCAGATCGCTGTAGAGACGGAAACGACGGAACGGACCTGCATCCCTAGCAATTGCTCCATACGGACAAGAACAGTGATCAATGTATTTTGAACGACTGGAATAACATCAGCACTCGCATGGGTGATGTAAGACGTGATGGCCTCATAGGCGGAAGTCCGGAAATTGGCCTCATTAGTTGTCCTTGAAGTAAGCATGAGGGTCCGGGGAATGCCACAATCCCGGGGCACTCACGTCTCTGTGACACGAAGAAGCGCATTGACAACACCCTCGTAATATGGTGACAGATGACCGCTCTGCGACGACTCATTCTCTTCCTCAAGATATCCAAGCTGATCGGCAAGGTTCATCAATGCCCAGCAACAGTTGGTAACGATCCGCGGGTTGTCCTGCAGGCCAGTGACAAGTGCAGATACCAAAGGATGGAGATGAACATCGGGCTTGATTGTATTGATCAACAGGTCACAGATGCGCCCAAGCGTCCAGGCAGTCGTGTCCTTGACGTGTAGGTTGGAATCATTCATCATTCCGATCAAAAGAGGTAGTGCCTGATTCACGAGTGGCATGAGTACGGTGGGATCGGGTCCGTCAAGGATCGAGCCAAATGTCATAACAGCAGCCTCGCGCTGGTGCCAGTCTTGTGACTTTATGTGAGCCTCGATGAAAGGAATGACGGCCGGGACGATAGGGTCCGCGACCGCCTGCGCCATGAAACTCAGGCATGTGCCTGCAGACATGGAAATGTTCCACTCATCCTCGTCGGCATCCTCCTCCTGACGCGTGAGAAGGGACAAGAGAACCGGGATCACTTCCGGTAATGCAACCTTTGCGAAGAATTTCGACTCGACCTCTGGTGGCTCGTCGTAGTCAGCGGCCTGAGGAATGCAATGAGAAACGTAGTCTGGGACGGGAGGATACACTTACCTCCCGGGCTTCGTGAGCAAGCTCTATTTCCTCTTCGCAAACAGTTGTCCAGAACTCGACGGCCTGTAACGCTACGCGTTCATCATTATGTTTCATGCCCATGACTGTTAGCTAGAAGTAAAGGGTTAGCACGTAAGAAGGCTAAATGCCTAAGACCACGCACCCCAAACAGCGCCTGTTCCATGTAGAACGCCATCTTGTCGTAATAAAGAGCCATTATCTTCACCAGACATTCGAATGCACCAACTTGGACCGCCACCGCAGGATTCTGGGTAGCCTCGCATATGACTTGCATTATGTAGTTACGCTCGCCCTGCCAGACTCTTGAGCGTCACACAAATTGTATATCTCATACAACGTACCTCGCGCTCAAAGTTCTCGCGGACGAACTCTAGAGAGTTGTACAACGCATGCACAGCAGCCAACTGAACGTCCGACGAAGGCTCGTCCTTACGGGCCCCATGAATCACAGCAGTTAGAATTTCGTTTGATCGCAAGCTCAATATCTCAGGTTTCTGAGGAAACGATGAGGGGCGTAAACCTTTTATTGACAAAGCGACGCACAATCGACTCGCAGATGTATCCGATAGTCTGCAGCGTGGCGATCCTAAGATTTGTGTTGGTGGAGTTATTCACGAAGCCGAGGAGTAATTCGATGAGATCCGGCCATTGATCGTGCGGAAGTTCTACTGCGGCAACTGCGGCAACTACCTGCGCAGCGAAAGAGCCCACTTTAACGATGGGGGAAGCAAGAGTAACAAGCGTTTCCTGTTTGATCTTGTTCTTGGCAACAGCGTCGAATGCCAGCCACCTGCTTGCAAACTCGGCTTGTCTTGCAGCTTCCTGGATGACAGATGTAGAATCGCCCAGAGGGGAGGCAGACGACGCGTTTACGTACACGAGCAGACAAGGCATTTTTGAGAGCGAGAGCTGCAGCGTTGCGGATGTGGAGTTGAGAGTTTTCATTGGCAAGCTCCGCAGAAAGCATGGTCATGTATGCGGGCTGGACGGACGAGTCAACGGGTGGCCCGGCGCCGAGACAAGACATACGTAGTTCTCTCTGGAGGCACTCTCGAGTTGCTGAGTCGCATTCTGACGCGTATTCGCGTCTGGCGAATGAAGAAAGGGTGAGAAGGGCGACTTGTGTGGTGACCCCGGCGCATGCGGACGAGTGGCGTACCAGGAGATAGGGTATTTGCTAGGAGTTCGCTGGCGTTCATGATCGGGACTTGATGGTGCGTGGAGGTCGTCGTCGATGAGCGAGCAGACAAGAGTGTCCGTGGTCAAGGGCGGTTGGGGCGTACGTCGAGCTTGGTCTTTTGTTTGTTTTCTGGTTTTCTGCTCTTCTTTGCAGCTCGCTGACGAGGTGGGCTGAGGAAGGGCAGGACAAGTCGCGCGGCAAGCGGCTGTTCAAAAATTATCAGCTCGAAACGCACACGACGCCTCTCCTACGCCCCCCAGAACACGTCAATCTGCAGGTAATTTACATATTCCTGAGCCGCTCTCTGTAGGTAATCCAAGCGTCCGCAGCTTCTTATCGCCTTTTGATCTATGGCAGATCGGGTCTGTGCCGTCTTTCCTTCACCCACTCGCCTGCTCACACCGTTTCCAGATTCGTGGTGCCGCACGAGGCGGCCGTGGCATGGCTGCCATCCGAGGTTCAAAGCCAGCCCCACCTACCGCCGAAGCAAAGTAAGCACTCCACCAGCCATCGGTCATTCGCGTTGATAAGACTCAAGCAAGAGCAAGCGCGAAGCCATCCTTGATCTCTCAAAGTATGTGAACGAGAGGATACGCGTCAAGTTTACCGGTGGTCGCGAGGGTACACTCCACATACCGTCCTCTGTCCCTCCTGACTCCTCTCGGGCAGTCACCGGTATCTTGAAGGGATATGATCAATTACTCAACCTTGTGCTTGACGAAGTCGAAGAGGAACTCCAGGGTATATGAATCTCCGTTCCGATCCTCGCGATCTGATGTGCTCTATTCTATTGCATTGCTAATCAGAACCCGAACCTCATGCTCGCACGCTGGGCCTGGTAGTCCTTCGTGGGCCCACCATCACCCTGCTGAGCCCCGTCGATGGCTCTGAAGAAATCGCAAACCCCTTCATTGGATCAGAATGATGGTATCTCATTTACGGGGCCAGCAGTATTTGTGCTTGCACCGCAGGTATCCCAATAATACATTCGATGTCTGTCGCCTCACTGTAATAGACTGATTGTATGCAGCCATATCGAGCACAGAATATTGTGTTAGACACTACAGTGCACATCACATCACGGCTGGAGTCCGCTCCAGCTCGAGCGTGCTGTAGGGCTGCTGGCTCGGGGCAGTCTTCCTAGTAATAACACTATGTCTCATGGAGAGAAACGGCACTTCAAGCACTCGATCACTTATCCCCTACCAGCTCCAAGAGTGTATGTGCCAGATTGGGTCATCGGAGTGGTGTTACACTTCGTGGTGATCCTGCAAAATTCACAGAGCCAGGAGCAGAGCGTATCGTGTGGGGCTGCCCTAGGGTCATCGATGACTTCAACCCTGGCAGCTGTTGGGAAGAGTAATGCGGAGGGCCTTCACGGGTCGCTGGTGAAGATGGTGATGTGGATGTCGAGGGTGGTGTGGAGGGGCAATTTAGATATGACGCAGGGTACGGATAAGCTACCAAGTTCGAGTTCATCTCCATGCCGCCGGGCATGTGATGAATACTAGTTCTTAGTGGGGATTGAGAAGGTGACCGTGACTTGCCCCTCCCACTTGAGACACTGAGGTTACGCTGGGCAAGCTGGGCAAAAGACGGAGAAGACGAAGACGATTGTGAATTTGATCTGGAAAAATGGTCGGGGTGTGTGGTCGTCACAATCGACGGGACATGCCTGTGTGGATAAGATATGTGCGAGTATCCCAATAATGGCGAACCTCCGGTCGTCGATGCCTTGCCGTTGCTGGAAAAGCCACCATCAGAGAGGCGTATGGCCGATAAATCGTGCTCGAGAGATGGGCGTCCTCCATCCCCAGGGTCGTTTGCGCGAAGATGATATAATGACATAGATGACAATTGAGATCCGGTTGTAGGGTATGTACTGAGTGCAACATTGACAGTGTGGTCTTGCGTGTTGGAAAGTGCTTGTTGCGAGATGCGAGATCGCGTCGCAGCGGTTTCATAGAATACAGTAGATGTGTCGGGAGACTGGGAAGGAATTGGAACATGAAGATGATGTGAACGTATAGACGGTGAAGTCTGAAAGAGGACAGCAGCAGGGTATGTGACTGACGGCCACGAGGAACGGTTAGTTACTTTGCGACTTGGCGGCCCGGACTGGGTGCGTCGCAAAAGATCAACTTTCTGCGAGATCATCTCACTTTCCTGCTCGGTAATAGCGCGGATGGACCGGTTGTCTGGCGGGTTTGCGACCCTCGATATTAACCTGCCTCTGGAGCCAAGAGGCTGAGTAGCCATTGCCACAGGTACAGAAGGAGATTCGCCCAAGGATCCTTCATTAAAGGATCTGGTAGATTGCAGGTCATCAGATCCGGCAGCTTCCGAGTGACTCTCGTCGTTCAGAATCTCCAGGCTATCACCGGATGCAGTTGATCCAGCGCATTCTCTCGCGAAAGTCAAAGCTGTCGCCAGCGCAATGCCCTGGTCAAGCTGGTCCTGGAACATCGCATGCTGTTTAGGTGACGCTTCGGGAGGAGGAGGGCTAGTCCATTGGCTTCGTTTAGGAGCCATGTGTTCGGGCATGGGGTGCTCTGCAGTTGCTCGACTTCCTGGATCAAGAAACTCCGGTTTAGGAGAACGGCTCTCGGAGGATGTGCTCCTTGATTGCACGGTGGTTGTGCCACCACTTAAAGGGCTTTGTGGTGATTGCGACAGGCGGGGCGGTACGAAAAGTGAGGAGGGCGGAGCGGGGGATGCATCGCTAGCCTTTTCCTCGCAGAGTTGGGATAGCGCCAGGATTGCACGCGGCCGTGTTGCTAGGATTCGAGACGCGCGCATGAATTCGCCGCGTATCTATTCCGTAAGGTCAGTAAAACCCTTGTGAAGTGAAGGGCATGCATTACCTGGTATAACCCTTCCTTGGTCACGCATCGCGCAACATTGAAATCAGTCTCGAAAGGATCCTGAATATGGATGTATTCATATTGCACGAGGCATATGGACGAGGAACAGACCTCTACGCAAAATCGGTTCCGTTCTCTAGCATCGTTGAACTTCGAGTTTGAAAGCTAGGAACGCGAGTAAATGCTTGTAAACCCAGTGAAATTGCTGCAACACACATCGTTTTGCCATCCTTTGCTTTCCTTCTTGAGCAATCCAGCACGTATTGAAACAACACCAGTGTTGTACGAGAAATCACGGGAATAATAACGGAAAAAATCAATTAAGCTGCACGACGGATGATGAAACTCATTTGACAGCATGAGACAAATGACCTCACAGTTCAGCAACACTTTCTGTATTAGACGACTGCCAACGCTGGGATAGCAGCTCGATATCATCGAAGAACCTAAGAGTGGAGATCAATCGAATCCCGTGAGGAAAAGCGGTCGAGTGCCAACCATGTATTGTAACCACCAATGTGCGTATCCTCCTACACAAGATGAGTATGGGAAGCGAGTCGGTACTCGGTACGTGCCTGGGAGATCGGGCGCAAAGGCGGAATCTGCTGAAGGTTGGGGAGTACGGGAGGGTTCTTGACATGAATAAGGAAATATATGACTAAAAGAACATAGCCATAGGATGACAGTGTGCCTTGATATGGCGAGTTGATTTTTCTGTGCACAGAGTGGGTGAGACAAGAAACCTATGTTCGGATAGGCATGGGCACTAACCTCCGCTTGCTCCAGACCTTGACTGTATTTTTTTCTATTCAGTACGGGGCATAAAGGGGTGGTGAAGAGAACATACGGAATAGGACGAGTGTGCGGACACGAGTGGGGTCAATCATGGCATAGCACATCAACAAGCGCGTGTTTTCCAGTGCCAGCCTATTCTCAAAGCCAATGTCACACGCAATACCTGAAGGTAAGCCTGGAGAAGGGTCTAAAGAAAGCTTTACAATCGGAATGCGCGCATGTGGCAAGGGCTTGACATAGAATTTGGTTTCTATAGCATTTGTCAATGAACACGAGGACTGAGAGGTCGCTACAGAAACGAATACAAACCACGCTCAAGGAGGTCACCCAGCATGGTGACGAGGTCAGAAGCGGAGAGGCGCTCATCCGAATCGATGAGGCAACAGAGATCCATGTCTTTCGAGGGGATCAATATTGTTCTTGGGAATAAGAAGAATGGGGCTGACCAGAATTACGAAGACTGAAGCCGTTCGCGGTGCTTCCGAAAGACAGAAGACGACTGTCAGGCTCTATGGTACGGATTAGGCGTTCGAGTAGTTTTCTGACATCCTCCTTGACCGTCATCTCTTCTGCAGTTGGAAGGAGTTGTATAACGAAATCAAATAGTGCTTGGGAGAGCTCGACGATGAAGAAGCGGTGCTTGGAGGGATGTCTGCCACGCTGGTTCTGGGTGTGGACATGGGACAGCGACTGAGCGGTGGGAGTGGCAATTGCAGCCTGCGCCATGGTGGAGGGATGATGGGGCCCGCGTCGGGTTGGGCGCTACGGGAGTGGGCAAGGCTGATGACGGCGGGTGGGAACAAAGTCCACGACGATCACCTTCGCTGAGCGAGGCTGAAATGCAGGTGCAAGTCGTACCCTGGACTGCCTGATTCGGAAGTCATTGTCAATTATTCGGGCGCGAGGCTACTAAGTATACACTAGGTACTCTATGTCCGCCGCTATTTACGTCTCAGCGCTAGGCGGGCGCGGTGCAGGGCAGTGCACCGACACACACACGGCCGTCGACCAAGTATTGAACAATGTCCAGAAGACGCACAAAATGGGGGGCGAAGGTTTAATGCCATTCACCCAGTGATAAGAGATGAACCGCAAGCTATGTATACTCACATGGCAGAGGGCACAAAGGATAGGAATTGAGGGAGTAAGTACAATATCTCTCAGTCAACGGGAGCCTTGAACTTTAGCTAGAACTGCAATGAAGCGAAATCAGCAGGTGACAGCGCGTCTCAATAAATCAACATACTTGTCTCGAGGCTGACTTCAGTGGGATCTGTAGCTTGAACCTCTACTGCGATACCATCGAGCTTTCGCTTGAGAGCATCTCGCGAGGACGCAAACACCATCTTAGGTTTGACTTTGGCGGTGTCCGGAGACCTGTAGCACGTAATGGATGAGGACCAGCAGACATCGTCACTAGACGCTACCGACCAGGAGATGAACAAGAGTTTGTTCCTCTTCCCGTCCGAACCCTTCTCGAATTCAAAATCATAGACTGCCCACCTACACTCATCCGCAGGCAGATCGACCAGAAATTTATCGTAGTCAGATTCTGTAGAGGTCTTCTTGACCACGATTTCCCGAAAATCGTCGCGGAGGGTGTAGATGATGAACTTGTGCTTCTTGCCCAGTTTGAGCTGCTGGAAGGTATTGACGCATTCATCAGAAACTTGGACGCCAGAAGCCTGAGTGTCTTTCAGAATCCGGCCAGACGTTGTGAACGAATGCTCACCATGATGGGCTGATAGATGGAGGAGACAAGTGGCGATATCAATCGCGATCGGGACTTGTGCTTTGCCGAAACCGAACTCCGACCTAACCTCGCTTGCGTAAGCACGAAGCCATTATTTGCTCTTGATCGTCATGTCGTCCCTTTTCAAGGATGCCGACGCGTTCAAGCGGGTCCTGCATCGCCAGGACTACACTTCCTGGCATTCCCAGCCAGCGACCAATGTCAACACTCAGCTGGTGTATGCCGTCGACTATCTTAAAGTGATTTGGGTATTCAAATCTGCGTGACGGCAAGGCTGACCCCACACCCAGTCCACGCCAAACCCAATGAGATTGCAGGACATCGCAATCGTAACCAACACACCTTTGGATACCGACACAGTTCTCCTTGAGAAATTCAGGTCCCATGACCGCATCCAACATGACCCCAAAACAGATCTTTACTCTTATCGCGTAGGTCTGCCAGGTAGCTGCAATGTACAGGGCTGAGCCGTCCGAAGCATGACTTCAACTTTCGCAACAAGGCCGCGCTCCTGACTGAAATTCAACGTCAGACTCGCAAGGGCGGTGGCATCCCTGTGCGCGCGCTGAAAGAATCCTGGAAAGAAGCACCTCAGGCTATTGAAGAGCTTGAAAAGGAGGGTGAAGTGCTCGTCACCCGCACTATCAAGGATGGTCAATTAAGAATGGTTTTTTGGAACGAAATAAAGCCGGATGAAGAGAGCGGAGGGAATCCAGTGGAAAAAGGTCGGCCATGAGTAGTCCCTGGCCGGAACGAATACTAATGGATGTGCCTTAGAATTCCTCGACCTGTGGCATCAACTTAAAGTGCCCAATGACGTTGATTTACTCAAAGCACTTGCCTCAGGTGTGTACTTTTTCATCTCGCGCCAGATGACGCATGCAGCTGCGCAGAGGGGTTGCAGGCTACCGCGGCCGAAGCCCCCATACCCAAGGCGCCATCGACCAAGAAGAAGGGGAAACGGTCGGTCCCTCGACAAAGACCGGCCAAACTCACGAACGTCCACCTAAAGGGAGAAATAGATTTATCGCGGGATTACCATTCTGCTATGGGCAAATAGCGTTGGATTCCAGCAAGCCTTTGATATGCCCCACACAACTTCGTCGGGTTGTGATATCTAGCTTCATTCTCACTGATATCAGGTCTAACACTACCTACCGAGTAGTCGTCATGGCATAAGTGTTTTGAACTTGGGAATGCTATCCGCTCTAGCATTGAAGATCTTGTATTGTCGATAATTAAGTACCAAGGAATAGCGAGTTGGTTCCCACACACTTTGAGGTGGGATAAACTGCTGCTAAGCACTCGAGGTGACCAAAAGGAAATCGACTACTCTATTTTCAGAAGGACCTTTTTCCCGTGCTTCCCACCGACTAGGCGCGAAATCATATTGCGCATCTTCTCTGTGGCATCTAAATCTGATTCTTGACTTCCGATTACAAGAATCTCATGTTCCGGGCTGTCGAGCTGTGCAACGATCAGCTGATACGCTACCCACTAATGGAAGGTCAACTTGCTTTGCCTTTCCGTATGAGATCGGTGAGGGTGCCTATCATATCAACGCGCTCGCTGAAGCTTTTTTCATCATACCACCGTGTTTGCCAAAACCCGTGACATGTCAAGTTCCTGAAAATGAATAGTGTCGTTGGCAGCGATAAGGGTTCTTTTGACATGGCTCCGTATGATACTAGATGTGAATTTTCACCAAGCAAGCGCGCCATCAGGGTGGTGGCTCTTCCGCCCACGCAATTGAGACCTAACTTGACGTCCTAAGAGAACCGTGATCCAAGGAGTGACACATGGATAAATATGAACCCACTTGGCCTTGTGTCCAAGATGAGAAGGTAGTTTTGAAAGTCCTGTCCGCGAGTTCAGTGTAGGTCACGACATGTGTTGCTCCCAATGTTCTCAAATGCAACTTCAAAGATTCCACGTCGTCTCTGCCCAGTGTTTCAGCGAAAAAGGGCAGAGGGAGAGGGGGACTTAATATCTAACCTGTCGCGGATGAAATTGATGGTTTTTATTCCCTTGGAGGCGGCTATTTGAATAACTGCTTGCCCAACCTGCACGGTCTCAGCATTCGCAGGGCCAGGGGTACACAAACGCGTACCGCGCTATTTGCTCCGTTTTGCACCACCCAATCACCTTCTTTCAGCTCGACAAAGTCATGAAGCATGTTATAGGCGGTGGGCGGGTTGACCTAGGAAGGCGTCGGCGATTTTGGGACTGGCGAACTCCGCGAGATCACGCACTGTTAGAGTTGCAGCTTGCGCTGCGTTCAACGATGACGAATCTACCTTGAGCAAATCCTCGATGCGGACGTTCCTACTCGATGCCCACGTTCCCATTTGCGGCCGCGTCATGATCACCCAATCCTTCTCCTTGAGCTCGGTGACGCCATCTCCGACAGAGAGGACTTCGGCCAACCCCTCGTTCCCAGCGACAAACATTGCAGACGGTTCAGGCAAGTCCGTACACGGTGCAGGTCGTGCTGGATAGACACCCTCGATGACATTGATGTCTGCAGGATTGATGGGGGATAGCAGAAAACGGACGTTCGCGGTCGCCGATGCTGGGGGCGGGAGATCTGGAAAGCGGTGTGCGGAAAGAACAGAGGACGGGGGGCCAGTCTTGCTGTACACTATGGCTCTTTGAACAAGAGGAATGGCGGAAGTCCGAAAGGCGCGTACAACAGAACTGGCCACCATGTTATTGTGATGAGGGCAGGGAGCTGGTTAAGGCTGCTTCTGCGAATGTTGGTGTAAGTATCATGATTTCATTACATAACCCTAATGGCGAAACGTGAACTTGTATGCCTTTGCATCTCTCGCCCATGTCCGCATCCTCCTCCCAATGGGCAACATCCCCAGGTCCGCATTCGATGTCTGTGCCGCAGAGATACGCTCGTTCGAGTCCATACGTCTGGGCGATATTCCTGGAGATGCTAAAGATCTTTAGCTGATCAGAACGAGGTGCTCTCTCTCGATTCCGTGCTCTTATGACCGCAAACCTAGCCCGCTTCATGCCCAGTCCGCTACTCAACGTTTTCCGTCCCATCCGAGCTTGGATGCCCACTCGCCCTTCTCACTCTTCCGACCTTCGCACTTTAATCTGAGCATAATCGGCATTAACGCTTGCTCCTGCTCATGCGTACGCATCGCAGCCTTACTCTCCAAGCGCCAAAACCGCGATCCTGACGAGTGCCGAACCATTCTTGCCTCAACTGCAGCAGACGTCTGTCGAATTGGTCAGCGATCTGACGTACAAAGGTCTGTTTCCTTTTGCTCATTTTCGTGGGACACGTCAAACTGACGCACAGGCCACCGCTGGCACCTCTCGGAGTCCGTCCACGAGCTGCACCAAAAATGCGGTAGCGTGCCCGCCTGAATGCACCCTCCTTGTCGTCCAGGAACCTTTGTGCACTTGGCGCCCAATCACGTGTCAGTAGCAGACCTGGCTGCCCTCCAGATTGTCTACGCTCATGGAAATGGGACTCTCAAGTCCGACTTTTATGACGCCTGTTCAAGCTCGCAAGAGAAAGATCGTCTCCCATATCTTCTCCCAAAAGAACGTCCTAGAGTTCGAACATCGATCAACTCTTGAAGCAGTGGGACAGGCTCTTTCATGCGTTCCTCCATGGCGCGTCCGGCACAGAGGGCGAAGGCTGGTATGGTAAAGATGGTCGGCTTTGGTTGGATTGTTTGTCCTGTGCGTTCCTATGGCTCCATGCCATCCGTCATGCTCACAATCCCTCAGGGTGGAATTACCTCGCCTTTGATATTATTGGTATGCCGCATTCTTGTGAGCCGCCCTGGTGCTGTCCGCTGACACCCTTCAGGTGATCTTGCGTTCGGGGCACCGTTTGGTATGGTTGTCAAGGCCAAGGACTCGGCTCCAGTCGCCGTGTCACAACAGGATGCAATGAAGTCGTATGGAACTGTCAGTCAACCCGAAGTCATTGAATTTCCCGCAGTACAGATTCTCAATGCTCGTGGCGAGTTTTCCGCCTCGGTGGGCGTTCTTCCCCCATCCCGGAGACCCTATGTTTGTCGTCTTCCTTGGTTCCATCAAGGTAGCAAGGCAGTCAAGAACCTGGCTGGCTTGGCGGTCGCTGCAGTTGCCAAGCGTCTGACAACGCCAATGGATCGTGTCGACCTGCTTAGCAAGCTCCAGGAGGGGCGAAATGACGAGGGCAAACCGATGGATACAGCAGAGCTGACTACTGAAGCTTTGACGCAACTGATTACTGGCTCCGACACCACATCAAAGCAAGTGCACTCCCGCACACGGCATGGATTTATTCAAAGCTGGTCGCCTAGCTCTTCCTGTACAATCACGTATTACCTTGCTCGTTATCCGCGAGTGAGGTATTTGACGCCCGCGGTTCTACTGAAGTACATGCGCTGTCTATGGAACGCCTCCGTCGGCGTTGCCCTCGCACATCATCTTCGTAGCCCTCTCACCCGATAATCTGAGCAAGCAAATGACCACACCTTGCCTTGAGCCCACGAGATGCCGCTCGCCATTCTTCAGCACGTCCCCAGCGTCCTAAACATGCTCTGGCCACGCTAATGAGAGCTCCGGCCCATGCAAAGCCCGGCCCAACCCGGACCCTGCACATCACTAAAGCCTCGGGCGACAAATGCGCCAGGTCGAAATATGAGGCCGAGAGGTCGGGCGCGCAAGACGGCTAGGTGAAAATAGCACAACGAGCAGCGAATAACAGCGATTCGGAACGCGACTATTAGCCGAAGGCGCGATCAGTTAGAACGAGCAGTACGAACGCACAACAGCGAACACACCTAGGCCGCCACCACCACTTCCCAACGACATTCATAGCGACCCAGATACCCACTCCCTCATCCACTCCCACCACTCCTACTTCCAACAAGGAAAGCATTCAGCGAACGACAACGAACAGTTACCTGGCCAATCACCAACAAAGAAGACTAACAACATCAGCATGAACACTGATGATTAGCCAGCGCTTGATAGTCGCGCCCATTGGCAGTAGTATTCTTTGCTTGCCTGTATACAATAATACTGCAATCGTCACACATAAGGAGTCAGGGATTGGCGCGTACGCGCCGCTACGATATAGATCATATTACTAGATAGTACGGTGGTGCGATGCATGGAAAAGGAGGTTAAAAATATTCACGGCGGCTACTACCCTGATTCGACAATATACAGGCTATCGTGATCCATGTTTACGTTTTACCTTAAAGCAATGAAGATGCCGGGATAAGCGCATAGACTTTCCGCCTTCCGGAAGTAAGTACGCACCAATTCAAGTTCTTGCTGCTTCGATTCTAGGGCAATGTTAAGACCGTCGATATCTTCCTTATCTTGATCAAGTTGTTTATTGAGCTGGACAATTGTGACCTCCATGACTGCACTATCTTTTTGCAGCTGTTGGATATGGGTACGCAGTCTGGAAATTTCAGACGAGAAGTTGACCCGCTCCGTATCCGCTACCGTTTGCACCCTCCTTTCCATGTTCTCCCGACGACTGTTGTCAACTTCCTCCTCCAAATAGTGGCACATCTTCTCCAAGTCTGCAGCCTTCTTCTTCCACGAACGGATTACGCTCTTGCGTTTGTCGTTCTCCTTCTCTGAAGCTTCAAGGCGAGCGGTCAAGGCCGTTACTAATTCGTCGCGAGCACCTAAGTCAATCTCGAATTGCGCACATAGCTCCTGCTGCAATGCAAGCTGCGTGCGGAGAGACCAAATGACGTCCTCCTCGCGTGAGGCGGTGCGCGAATGTAGGCCTGACGGAGGAGTTTGAGGCATTTGATGGGTGTAATATGTTGCGGCGTTGACGCGAAAAGGATCGGGGGGGTTCGCGTGATCCGAGTCGCTGCTGGTTCCTTCCCGTAGTTTGAGGGCATTGTTCATCTTTGACCACATGGTGCCTTGTAGCTTGAACGAGTAGGAGGTGGTACTAGTGCCAGCAAGACATCGCCCACACGCGCAGTCACGTGAGGACCGAACTGGACGCGTTAAGTCACGTGCAGAAATATTTTTCTGACACCTATTATTTGGATTTAAAATGTTACAGCCTGATTTTAGTACCTACAACTGTCACAACAAATTCCTTTTTAGGATTCAGAAGATAGATAGCACGTCACAACCTGTGATTTTGACCGATGGATTGTACATCACGTTCGAGTATCCGAAGTATCACGAAGTCAAAAAATTTCTATTGTCCGTCTGGATAAGCGTACACCGCCAAAAACTGTGGTAATATTGTGCCAAGTCGCTATCCCTCTAAAGCTTGGGGGCCTCGACAAAGGAAATACCCTAGCACCGGTTCAGTGACCGGACGTCAATAGCAGAACAGATCCAGCTCACTTTCTCAATGCTAGCTGTGAGCTCTGGAAGTGCAGCTTTGATAAGAGCCTTCTCTTCCTCGGTGATACTACCAAGACTCTTGATCGTCTCCACACCGTTTTTCTGCAACGAATCAGAATGAGGGGCCAATTAATAGCGAGCAACATACCCCAAGCTCGACGGGCGCAGAGAAGTATGCGATGTCTTTTTTCCCGATCTCCTCCTTGAGAACATCTCCACCAACCTTATCCGCGGCGAGATTGATGAAAGTTGGTGCAATGATACCTTTCTCGCCTCCAAGTGCTCGAATAACCTTCCCCGCAAACTCCGCACCGGCATAGGCCATCGAGAGAGTAGCCGAACCGGCACCGTCTTTGGCCTTGACGACCTCGTCACCCCCAAATTGAATGCGTTTAACTAACGCATCAGTACTGGATTTGTCCAGGTTGGGAGGAAGAGGATGCGAGGACTGCGAAAGGAGAGGGACAATCTGTTGTTTATGGTGAGCTACTATGTGATGTGGTTGAGAGGTTTGGTACGGACAGTAACACCGCTATGACCGCCTATAACAGGCACGGAGATAGCAGGGGCCAAACTAGGGTCTCCCAAGATTTCGGATACAAATGTTGAAGTACGAACGACATCCAGCGTTGTAACTCCAAAGATCCTAAGGCTGGGTAAGTAGCAACCGAGAACGGTGTGTAGTCCACAATACCTCTTAGCATCGAAAACTCCTTGTTTCTTGAAAACCTCGGCGACGATCGGGACCGTAGAGTTTACTGGGTTGGAAATAACAAGCACGTATGCTTTCGGAGCCGTCGTTGCAATGCCAGTAGCAAGGTCGCGCACAATTCCAGCATTAATCTAGATATCGTCAGAATCAGTAAGTGGTGCAAAAAGCCGATCAAACCTTGAAGAGGTCATCTCTGCAGGTTTATGACAGTAATGTTATCGTCAGTCATCTCACAGCTTTTCTCACCCAGGCCACGTACCGCGACATCTAGATATGTTCGTTGATACCATCTCTACACAGAACAAACAAACCACTCACTCCAGGCTTTCTTGGAATACCTGCAGGAATGATGACAATGTCTGCCTCAGCGAGGGCCTTCTTCAATCCATCATCAGGGGGGAGGTATCCCTCGACCTTCGCTGGGGTCGCAATATGAGATAAATCGGCAGCAACTCCAGGGGAGTTGACGATATCATAAAGACTGAGCTGTTGACAATACGGCATATAAGGAAATCGTGGTAGGATGGTTGATTGGAGTCCCGGCGTACTTTGGTTACAGCAGGGTTTGACTTCAGCAGGAGGGACAAAGGCTGACCAATACCACCTGGTCTTTGGTCAACGCTGGTTGGAAAAGCAGGCTAGAATCAGACCTGCGGCTCCGAGTACGACAGCTTTCACCATGATGGTAAGCGTATGAAGAATGCGACTATATGGAGAGACTCGAGAAAGATGGGCGGATCGATCTTTATCGTTCTCTGCAGGAGCGGCCGCTTCCGGCGGTTATCACGTTATTTGGCTCGATCGCTCGTGCCGGAGCCGTACGGACCGTTAACCTCCGAATCAGATCAAAGTACACATACAATCTCCTTTGCACCGGCTGATCAAAAAATAATGTTTGCTATTACAACTCCCCGCGAACCTTTTCTGCGGCCCAATCCATACTCTGGCGTGTGGGCTTAATCGCCTCGCCTTCTTCATTTGCCTTTGCCTCATCGACTCCGCGTGAACTCCAACTCCAACCGCGAGGCTTCTTCACGTTTGTACATTTACAAGCGCCATCAACCTCTTCCTCCGCATAGCGTGTAACATCACTTGGATGCCCACTCAAAACCTTTCACCCGTGCAAGGTAGACAAATTAGTCGATGGAAAGATTTATCAAAACTCAACACACCTCTAGAGCATGAGCAACCTTGTCTTCTACGGCTTCTACAGAACTACTTATGATCTCCCTGAGCCTTTTAAAAATAGTTTCGACTCTCGATGTGCTTTGCACCCAGCGAGTTCGAGTCTCTTCTGCCTAACGTTCAGACAGAAAAAAACGAAGTAAAACCTTGTCAGACGTACGAAGTAATCCGAGCCTACTAGTCGGGAGCGCGTTCTCGTTGATTCCTTGCTCACGTAAGTAGGCACGTAAACGGGCATCCGGCCAAACAAGATAGGGATCAGCTTTTGTGGTGGCACCAGGGTACCTATGCGGAGCCAGACGTGACGAGCAGAACAAGGAATTGCACAGGTACTCACTTGCTGTTTATCAGATCAACAAGGTCGCCACGGTCCATCATGTCGCTTCTGCCTTGAAGTCCGTTCTCTGCAAGCCATTGGCGGATGTCCGAATTACTCCATGCCCCCCATATAGTGTCTGGTGCAGAGGGGTAACTCTCTCTGATATGTGTAGAACATCGGGTCGGAACCACCAAGGAGGTTCAAATCGGGACTTACTCAATCATCTTGACCAAATCATCCCCGCTCTTCCGAGCGTCACTCTGCAGAAGGTGGTGGTCGACGAGCCAAGATTTTAACTCGGAGTCTGTCCACGTATTCCAGGCATTGTCGGTACACCTGTAATAGTACTTCTTCATTTCCCCGAGAAGGCCCAATCGATCAAGTGACTCTGAGGGCTTTAACAGGTGGTGGGAAGTAAGCCATTCCCGCTAGTGTGGGCGTCAGGGATGCCGCATGTTTGCCAATCTGAGTCTTCACGCTTACAATGTACGAATCACTCCAGCTCTCCCATACAGCAGTAGTCGCTTTGCGATAATAGTCATTGGCGATGCCAACCAATTCGTCTCTGGCGTGTGCGCGTTTAGTTATGATGATGCCACGGTCTTCGAGCCAATCCCTTAAATGATTATCGTCCCATGTGGAGTAGATGTAGTCTCTTGTGTCGTCAAACGTACGGG
This sequence comes from Boletellus emodensis, assembly GCA_038089935.1. NCBI lineage: Eukaryota > Fungi > Basidiomycota > Agaricomycetes > Boletales > Boletaceae > Boletellus > Boletellus emodensis. Next base: position 169,287 of record JBBPLU010000018.1, read on the forward strand.
CAACTTCATCCGTTGCCTGAGCTGCTGTATTACTGAGGCACCGGGAGACAGCACTGGTTGTGTCGGTGGTACTACCATAGGCTGATGAAATTGTTCCAGAGACAAAGGAGGAATAGAGCGCCGCTGCGTCAGTGTAAGCACGGTACTTACCCCTGGCGAGGAGGATAAGGTGTTCGCGAGGGCCAGAAGGGGCAATAACGCCGTGCTCGAGGAGGAAGGCTCTCAGCTTGCTTTCGTCCCATTGGTCAAAGGAGTCATCTTTGATATGCTGGAAGGCGCGCTGCGCTCGGTTGTACTGATCAAGTGACCATTGGCGACCACCTTCGGCAAGGGAAGAGGGTAGACTGTGCCAGTTTGTGTCGACAAGGGCATAGAGGTGAGCCTTGTCGAAGGAAGGGGGCACCTTGAGACTGTGATTCTCGAGCCAGGCGCGCAGTTGTGTATGAGACCATTGGGCGTACTCTGGTTCGGAGGAAAACCAGCTGGAGGCGTGGGTAGCGCTGGCGAGGAGGAAGAGGCGGAGAAGAAACATGGCCGAAAGGTGAATGGCTTGCTTCACCCAGCCCAGGCTTGTTTAAATACTGGCGTGTCATAGGAGGAATGACATCACAAGCTGGTGACAAGCGTTTCCAAATTGGGCAAGATCTCACTCTTTGCTTTCCACCCTCATGCTGACAGTGTTCAACAAGTTCATCCTGTACGAGAACAAGCTGCGTTTTTACATCGTTGCCTCCAATGCATCTGATTCGCGCCATCGTATCATCAAGATTGACCGCACCTCTCCAGCCGACCTCAACGTTGTCGAGGACGACACGGACTACAGTGGAAAACAGATGAGCGCCATGCTCAAGATGCTTGACGACGGAAACAAGGGGTCGGGTGGCATAGGAAGAGCCAGAGTCATATTTGGAATTGCTGGTAGGCCATCTTTTCTTGCGCGCAACCCATGGCCAAGCATACCATTAGGTTTTGTCAAGTTTACCGCCGGGTGGTATATGATCGTGATCTCTAAACGTTCTGTCGTCGCACTTCTCGGCGGTCACTACCTGTATCATTGCGAAAGTACCGACATGATACCCGTCTGTGCCAACCATAAGATAGAAAAGCCCGCAGAAGAACAACGCATGCTCAACATCTTTAAACAAGTTGACATGTCGAAAAACTTTTACTTTAGGTACATTCCATGTTACGAACGGTGGTGTGGCGCTCAGCGCAGTAACAGTCACTCGTACGATATTACATCCACGCTTCAGAACAATCTCACGAAACCAGACCGATTTCGGGCCTCTCCCTGGTCGTTCAATGATCGTTATGCATGGAACTTCTACATGATGTCGCATCCTTTCACGGATACAGCTCCGCGAGGAGTTCTCGCTTGGTTGATTCCGCTTATTCACGGCCATGTTGATCAAGCCAGTAAGTGCTATTTACTTCTGTTTTAAACAACATTTCATTTTTTTAAATCAGAGCTCAACGTTTTTGGACGTGTAATCTTTGTTACTTTGATTGCTCGCCGATCTCGCCATTACGCAGGGGCTAGGTATTTGACAAGGGGTGTCAACGAAGAGGTCGGACTGCAATCTTTCCACCTATCCACTTTTCTCATTATCCTTGAAGGGGAATGTCGCAAATGAAGTTGAGACGGAGCAAATCGTGTCGGAGGCCCTAACTACACCATTTTACTTTCCCTCCGAGCGGGGTCGTGCCCGCCAGCCGAGCCCACGGTATACTAGCTATACACAGGCATGTTCTAATTTCCTCGCATCTCCCACTCTACCCATAGCGATATCGCAGTACCGCGGAAGTATTCCTATTTATTGGACCCAAGACACCACTACTATGAGTCCCCGTCCTCCGATTGAAAGTTAGTCCCTGGCCTCTGGCTACGTTTCTTGCTCAACACATCTTCCAGTCAATGTGATTGATCCGTTTTATGCGGCCGCTTCTCGTCATTTTAATGACCTGTTCGCGCGTTACGGGGCTCCTGTTTTCATCCTCAATCTTATCAAGAGACGAGAACCTGTACCTAGGGAGTCCAAGCTTTTGGATGAGTATACACAGTGTGTCCGTTACTTGAACCAATTTCTACCGGATGACAAGAAAATGGTTTATCGAGCTTGGGACATGTCAAGGGCATACAAAGAGTATGTCTATTCAACGTCGAGGCGTCGTTCTTTACCTATTTTTCTTTTCAGGAAGACCCAGGACGTTATTAGCTACTTAGAAGACATGGCCGAGGAGTCGATTCAAATGACAGGCTTTTTTCACACCGGAGCGGAACCGTTTTCTCATTTTATGCAAAGCATATCGTAAGTTTGCTTCGTATTAGTTGCTTCAGCGCCAATCCAATGTCTTGTAGGGACAGAGATGTTTCATCGTGGCGAGATGACATTCTCGTGCAAAACGGGATATGTCGTATCAATTGTGTCGACTGTTTGGACCGTACAAATGCCGCTCAATTCGTGTTCGGAAAACGGGCTTTCGGTCATCAACTTTACGCGCTTGGAGTAGTTGGAAATCCAAATCTTTCGTTTGATTCGGATGCTGTCAATATGTTGACAGAGATGTATCACGATCACGGCGATAGTGCGGGTCGTATTGCATTCTTCTATCATTCTCTCACCTATTCTGCTAGCCATTGCTCTTCAGTATACGGGAAGCGCACTTGTCAATCGGGTTGAAACCTATCGTCGAATGCCTCATTGGAATAGCCACTCTCGTGATATAATCGAGAACATCCGGCGCTTCTACACTAACTCCTTGTTAGGTGAGTCTATGTATCATTGGGGGAAATTGTACCGACAGTCAACATAGACGGGGATAAGCAGACAGCGATCAATTTATTCCTTGGTGTACATGAACATCACGGGCAGGTTATCCATCCACGAGGCAGTTACCGACAGTGGTATCAGCCTTGTAATCTGGACACAGCATACACTCTAGATGAGTGTTTGGATGCGTTGCATGATTTTGTCACCCATAGAGGTGATTTTTGGTCTGAGTATTATAGACCACTTTTGTTCACTTCCCTGGGTAAGCATTTTGCATACTGCATGAACACTTTGAAAGCACCAGGGTGAGGAAAGAGTTTGTTATCTTTTGATGGGTTGATTGACTTAATGTAGGAAGTCAATGAGTGATGAAGGTTATAGCCCTTTCTTGCCTAACAGTCCTATTGCAATGCATCAGCCTAGGTTAGGTTTCAGATTGGTCTCAGTTGATTTTATTCATCTCTAGTGATAGATTAATGGCAGGAGTCAGACGTTGGATTGGTAATCCAATTCCATCTCACAATGATACCACCAAGAAGCCTGTGCATTCAACAAACATGGTTGTGGGATCCCAACCATATAGCAAAGCTGAGATTCATATGCAACACACTGGAGCTTTAGCAAGCCAACTTCTTGATCCAAAAGTACCATCAGAAGAATTGCTAGAGTATCATAGGCAAGTAATTTGAATGTGTATTGGAGTAAATTAACAGTTGTAATAGGTATATTGATCAAGATCAGCTTATACATGATACTATGCAAACTGAGGCAGAAATAACTGATCAGTTGCTCTATGTGAAATATATTGAGAAGAATACTGAAAAGGGGGAGTCACTTCTGACTGATGGTATCATGGAGCTATATGGAAGATATATGCTTTCTGCTTCTGGTAATCAGGCATCAGCAGACATATATAGCTATTCAAGATGGGTTACAGAAGTGGAGATGGTATAATTAGCATGCATTATGCTATTAAAGTGATCTTATCAGCTATTCAGGACCAACAGTCTGAATACATGTTACAGTTGAAGTGTTTATAGTACATTATTTTATCATTGATTTGGCCACATCCCATCATATGTAAGGATTGCATATTATGTGATTATCTACACAGGTAGCTACAGTAAGCTCAAAACCCTTTCCATGTTGACAATAAATGTAGTAAATGATATGTACTGCCATATAGTGTGGGAATCTCACTTAGCATTGGTGGAGTTATAAATAGCACTCACTCTCAGCTATCGAAATGCTCCCTAGGTCATGTGATTCCAATCACATGGTGTGAAGATATGATTATTTTAAAATGGCAATGTCATGGAAAGGGTTTTTGAGCTTTTAAACTGATGAGTAGGATATCAGTCAAAACATATAATATTTGCAAATGTTTGTTGGTACAAACAATGATATATATATAAACAGTATGTCTGAGTTTAAAAAAGTTCCCACACTTCTTTATTTCCAACCATTATCATGGTCAGATCCCTCTTTCTTACTCAACAAAACACTATTCTTTCTTTGCTTGATACTGGCCATTCTGGTGAAGCCATTGCCAAGCAAACTGGTGTCAGCCCTTCTACCATATCCAAACTTTGCACCAAGCATTGTTCTGCTCTTTCAAAAGCTATTGGAGGTCATTCTTCTAGGCTTTCCTTTACCAACATTTGTCATGCTCAGCACCTTATCACCTCCGGCAAAGCTGAAAATACTGTTCAAGTGACCAAAGCTCTTACCAATATCATCAATCAACCTCTCTCTACTAGTACAGTTCGTCTTCACTTGAAGAAATCTGGTATGAAGGCTGTGGTCAAGTCCAAATGTCCTATTCTCTCTGCCAGACATTGCAAGGTCTGCTTGGACTTTGCATTTGCCCATAAAGATTGGACTGTAGATGATTGGAAAAAGGTGATATGGTCTAATGAGACCAAAATCAATTGCCTAGGATCAGATGGGCACAAATGGGCATAGAAAAAGGCAGGTGAAGGACTTAGTAATAGGCTAGTACAAGGAACCCTCAAATTTAGAGGAGGTTCTTTGATGATGTGGGGCTGTATGACCTGGGAAGGAATTGGCTTTGCCACCAAGATTGATAGTAGGATGGATGGGAACCTTTACCTTCAGATTTTGAAGGATGAGCTTTGCCAAACCCTGGAGTGTTATGGTCTCAATCCTCCTAACACCATTGTTACAAACGAAGCGTTAACCCTCGAGCAGTAGTGGTTCAACTCCCTTTATGATCATCCTTTTCCTTGTTCCATCTATGCTGATGACTTGCTATATGTACTTGAGGGACGTCCCTTCGAAGGGATCGATAACCTCCCTTACCCAGTCTTCCGTTCCTCCATAACCGGGTAAGTGTCACCTTGCTTCTGATTCACTTCCTATCACGTTGGACGTTACACTCCCCTTGACCCATCTCTTGCTGCGGTCACGTTTTCCCACCAACCATAACCAGATACCTCCCCAATATGGGCAAAGGTATCTTTGCCCATACTTAGACGACTCCCCTTATAGACCGTGGGTACAGCTCTGTCTGGGTATTTATAACGACCTACTGTACAATGTATTCCCCAGCTAGTTCTACACAATCTACACGCTAGTTCTGGTCCCTCCGCGAGTCCACAAGAGGATAGCGAGACTTCCAACTTCAACAATCAACGGTTACTTCAAGCATATGCTCCGGAACTTTGCGTATACGTAACAACCATCTTTCAACAAGACAATGATCTCAAGCATATCTGCAAAAAGGTCAAGGAATGGCTAGAAGAGCAGGAATTTGAGACTATGGGTTGGCTTGCACAGTCTCCTGACCTCAACCTTATAGAACATCTCTGAAGATGGCTCAAAAGAAGGCTTGCAGAGCATGAAAACCCTCCTAATGGAATTTATGAATTATGGAATAGAGTTCAAGTGGAATGGGAGAAGATACCAGTTGAGGAGTGTAGGAAATTGATTGAGAGCATGCCTAGAAGGATTCAGGCAGTGCTTGGAGCCAAAGGAGGCTATACCAAGTACTAAATACCTTGTCAATTCAAAAGCTTAAAAACCCTTTCTATGATATTACAATTTTAAAATAGTCATATCTTCACACCCTGTGATTGGAATCACATGACCTAGGGAGCATTTTGATAGCTGAGAGTGAGTGCTATTTATAACTCTACCAATGCTAAGCAAGATTCCCACACTATATGGCAGTACATATCATTTACTACATTTATTGTCAACATGGAAAGGGTTTTTGAGCTTACTGTATAGCATCCGGTGTGATGGGAAAAGAGTTGGGGACCAAGTTGCACCTACCCAGTTGTAGATGAACGGAAGACCGGGTAGGGGAGGTTATCTATCCTGTCAAAGAGATGTCCCTCAAGTACATATAATAAGTCGTCAGCATAGGGAAAGTAAGAGAATGAATGAGAAGAAAGCATATCAAACCACTGCTGCTCCATAGTGACCGCCTCGTTTGTAACAGTAATGTTCTTTATAAGGCTTATAGCCTGGGAAAGCTAGGTGGACAGAGCCGGAATTTCCAATCCCCAGGTGCCCTCGGTGCTCACAAAGTGCTGTTGGGCCTTGAAGCGGCTCTTCAAGTTGCCGTCCAGCTCTCGAACTCAAGGGTATGCTTTCCAGTTAGTCACACCCTGCATCAATGCCAAAAACCCTTCGTTTCCGCTCTCTTCACGTTCGCATCCCAGATGCCCTGCAGAGGCTCCACCTCAAACGTCGGGGCAGTTCGAAGCCCTCCGTGTCGCCGGAACACAACCAGCTATTTCGTTACACTCCCGGAAGATGGATTTACAACGAACGAGAGCGTGAGTGACCACTCGATGCGCTTTGTGTTTTTCCCTCAACTTTTTGCAGAAATCCATATCCGGCGTGTATCCTTCAACGTGGACGCACTCAAACAGATTGCCACAGCAGCCACCGGTGCAAATCTCTGTCTCAAGATGGACAAGATTGCAGAAGGTTAACACCTAGGCAACGTCGTCACATGGGGGTCTCATCCTGACCTCTTTGAGACAGGCTCTTTCAACAAAATCTTCCTCTTGACCTTTGACAACGACGTCAAGTTGGTCGCCAAGGTTCCGTGTCCGCTCGTGGCCCCACGTCGTCTTTGTACCGCCAGTGAAGTTGCGACCATGGATTACGCACGGACCGTTCTGAACTTACCTGTGCCACGAGTCCTCAGGTATAGCGCTGACGCGGGCACGTCTGAGGTGGGGGCAGAATACATTCTGATGGAACACGTGCAGGGCACAGAACTCCACAAGCGCATGGACGCGTTCAGGCGT